>JAYMSL010002712.1:0-13755 GCA_036897195.1 Plantago coronopus | reverse complement strand
CTTCACGTGATTTACTTAGAAAGACGTTTATATCACACGCGCGCATAATGCGACTACGCGAGTGAAAAAGTACAATTGGAGACTTCAGATTATTTCCTCCACGCGCCCTTGATTGGGTTATATACTACTCTTAAAAAGTAATTTGGAATTGAAAGTGATTGAAAAGTTAACTAAGGTGGAGTTATCAAGTTGACAACTTATCTAGCGCGCAGTCGATAGAAAGTGTTGATCAATCTTGGAGGGTGCTCTATGAGGTGCAAAGTAGCCGCCTCAAATAATAAATAGCCGACTCAATAATACATACTGCCCCTCCCTCCAAATTTGGAGTCAATTATTTGAATCAAACTTACAA
The DNA here is from genome assembly GCA_036897195.1 of Plantago coronopus. Taxonomy (NCBI): domain Eukaryota; kingdom Viridiplantae; phylum Streptophyta; class Magnoliopsida; order Lamiales; family Plantaginaceae; genus Plantago; species Plantago coronopus. The sequence continues at coordinate 13,403 of JAYMSL010002712.1, read as the reverse complement.
ATTGCAAATGCAAAATTACATCTACACCTCTAAATAATGTCAAAATTATAGTATATCACAATTCTGTCAATCTCTTCTTTATATACCCTTTGTTTAACAATACTACAAAACTTTTCCTTAAAACAAAAATAGTACAAAACTTTATTTTCTAAAGATATACAATTACAATACTTTAACATATTTCTATTTAATAATTAACCATTTATCAAGCTTAAATTTGGAGGAAATAACACTTATTTAAGAGAAATAAAAAGGGATAGCATCCGTAACCTTTTTGATAATGAATGTCTCAGCTAATCACTCGATTACAACTTCAATTAAGCACTTTCTTGTTGTTGTCGTTCAAGTTCCAGGCCCATCGATCATGTTATAAATGTTAAAAAAAGGAATCCAAAAAAATTGTCAAGAAAGAAATATATCTTTTGGTGATCTTTCGTTTGAGCGATGCTTAGCTCACATATGTACATATATATTATAATCAATAATATTTTGCCGTTACAAAAAAAAAAATATATCTTTAAAATTCCACTTACTTTCACTAATTTTCACTAATCACAGCAGAATGTCATAAAGTCCCATTTCACAAACACTCACTCCGAATTAGTGGAATATGTGAGTTCAATCGAATTGTGTGAAAGTCGGAAATAGTGTACACATATCATTAGTTGAAGTGTTTTTATGGAGTGTAGTAAAGGTTAGACCCATTACATCAAAATTTCCTTTTTCTACTTCCTCTTCAAAATTTTATTATAATTATTGAATCTGTCAGGGGTATGGAAATGAGAGAATCTAACGAAAACATTATCACAGGGTTTATAAATGAGAAATTAATAGATCGAGTTATGGTTTATATATAAATTCGACATTATCCAGGGTCTACATGTAATTTTCCCAATAGGAAATAAAAGAACTTATCACTAAAATGTCTACTATGAAAAGTCCAAAGTATAAAAAAATCACATTTGTGAATATGACATCTTATGCAACCTTATTTAATGTTCTTCACCTTGATTTCCAGGAAAGATATCTCATTCTTCCTAATTCCTTGTCTCAATTTGAAAGTATATGTCTGAATTGATGGCTTCAAACATGAATAATCCGAGCAAATCCGAAGTGTTTGTTGGGATTCTTGATGTTTGCATACATCAAGCAACAGACATACACAACATCTGTATCTACCAAGAACAAGATGTCTATGCAAAACTCAGTTTATCAGATAAGCCCAAAATCGAAATTGAAAGCCAGACTATCAACGGAGGTGGGAAGAATCCGGTTTTTAATGAAACAATACCACTTCAAGTACGAACCTTGGAGTCATCGATCAAGTGCGAGATTTGGATGCTTAGTCGGATCAAGAAGTATCTTGAGGATCAGTTTCTCGGGTTCGTGTCAGTACCTCTCTCTGATGTTGTTTCTGATGATGGAAAGGTTAGGCGAGAGTTTCAGTTATCATCGAACGACATAGTCCATTCACCTGCTGGCTGCATCGAATTGTCTTTTAAGTATACTGAGGCTAAAGTTTCGAGTCAAAAGGTTTCGTCTGAAACAAAGGCTTCGGATTCTGTCCAGAATGGGGATACGGGTGTGGAAGTGAACATTTATGCTGATATGTACACGAAAAGTATGAAGCAGTTCACTGATGCTTTGGCGGAAATGCATCTTCCCGTTGGAGATGGATCGACTGTTGGGACGAATAAGGATAAATTGGCAGAATCTGGACCGGAGAGTCTTGGACCTGCTGCCCAGAAGGTGTTCTATGGGAGCCGAGCGTTCTTTTGAACAGGATGTAAGAATTGGTTTTGCAACATAAAGGTGATGCTTAAGCCAAGCATTTTATCATGTAACTTGATGAATTAGATATTGCTCTACATTTATGTTAAATCAATTTGTAGTATCCTTTAAGCTGTGTTCAATATGAGTAGACTTCTGTTCACCTTAAATTCAGTTACATTCACTTGAGTTCAGGTGCGTTCGGTTTAGATGAGTCCAGATCATTTTAGGTCTGCTTACTTGAAATTCGTCCTAAAGCTTGAAATCATCAACAGCAAGAGAGTTGAGCATGAGCTCATAGATGTAATATATAAACAAATAGGGCCCTAATGAATCCAGGAAGTCAGTCCATTTGCCAGAGGTAATGTGCAATATTGTCACCGTGGTTACCCCTAACATATTAAAACTATCTAGCTATCTATATCTGCAACGATGCTAAGTGCTTCAATGAGTGTTTTCCTGAACCTCTCCAGATTGAGCCTCACATTCTGCTGATCAAGATACACTCTTCTGAATGCTATATATCCGCCATTCGCGTAAACAGACCCCTGATCAGTAATAACAGGATGATTCGGTCCATACAATTTCAACAGCGTGCTCTCTTCCGGTTCAGTTTTGTACCTAAGGTAGTGAACATTCATGGCACGTGCAGTATCGCCATAGTACGTATTCGAGGCCCATTCTGTCCCAAGTAGTTCCAGTTGGATCATAACAGCACCATCAGGCAAGAATATTTCATTCGTAAGACCTGCGCCATGTGCTCCAACCAACACGCTACATGAGTTGATCAACTGTGAGAACTTGTTTAAATTTGACATTAATTTCGACCTCTTCACAACGATTACTTGGAAGCCAATCTCTTCCATAGTGGATATCAGTTCGTCTTCATTTAAAATCCTTCTTGTGTTGGTCCGCGACAATAGCATTAGCCTTGGCTTTCTGATTTGAGACACGTGAATGTACTTGAGACTGAATGCTTGTCTCAGAAACCGTCTGAAATCCGACATCGAGTACCCTCCTGGGATGTCAGTTGAATTCAAGGCCAAGTTGTCATGGTATTTAAGCCCAACTATTAGACCTAGAAGACAATGTAAGTTTGTTACCAGCAGAAATAGAAGCTCATGCTTAGTGTGTATCACAGTATCAGGGACCAAATTGCAAATAATAAGAAAGGAGGACTTGGACTCTGTTGCTTCAGACATTATAGACCAAGGACCTTGTTGCTTCAGACATTAAAGACCAGGGACCTTACTTAAAGAAAAGAATTATTGTGGACTGCAATTGAAACTGCTACATGTAACTTCAAGTTGTACATTATGCACAGTAATTTGTACTGCACAAATCATAGGGCTAAATCATTTCGGTAATCAGTTGGGCAATAAAATTTGGCAGTACATAAGTATATGAAGGTACCTGGAAAGCAATGGACGCCCTCGTTAGTTCGCGGATTTATGATCTTGTAATCTGTTAACAGCGACATGATATTCCCATACTTTTTCATGAATGATTCATTGTAATCTTCCAGGACTAAATGAATGTGGGACTGGAACTGTTTGATCGTCAGGTACAGAGGGATGATGATCTCGTTCATTTCGTGGAACACATTTCCCATGGTGCCAGAGGAGAAGATCACGGCAGGGAGTTCATGTTTGTAATCACAAACCAGAGGATTAGTAGTGTTCGGATATTGAAACATACGGACAGGTGTAATAGCTTTGAGATCATCTTCCTGTCTTGCATAAGGTCGAACCACCGTCTCTCGTCCCAAAGAGTCATGAGACGGGACGTATACTGTCATGTTGGCAGTGTCAATTCTCGCAGGTTGGTTTGTTACGCAGACAAAGGAATGATATGTCTTATCGCAAGCAAAGCCAGTTGCATCAAGATTTCTTAGATCTTGCCCTATATCGCGTACAAATGATCAATCATAGGTAACAAAATATGGACTTCGCAAAGACATAGTAACTACTTTCTCCGTTCCATTTCAAACTTAATTACATGTATAATGTTTGCGAAAAGATTATAAGTGATTGAAATTCGAAACAGGTTTGTATAGGAAACATACCTCCTACAAGTCTTTTTAAATGAAAATTCATGAACTTTTGATCAGCAAGGGTTGTATTGATGGACTTTTCCGAAACAGAGAAGTATTGAATCCCTGCAAACATAAACCCAAGTTCATCAATGAAAACTTCCAAACGACAAAAGTACGAAGGGGATTTGTAAGAATTTCATACATCGATCATATGGAACTGAATCTCCGCAAAAGAAATGGACACCAACACAAACAAAACAGAGATTAACCAATAACAGAAACAAAGGACTTCCACAAAAACTAAGCCTTCTGTTATCTTTCTCCATTTTCAAAAATCAGAACCAGGCTTTTGTATTAGGCTACTTCTAGACTCTCTAAGTGTAAGGTTTCTGTTCAAGAAGAAAACTAAACGAATTCTACGAAAGCCAGGTAATTATACGTGGAGTTGAGGTCTTATGGCATAGACAGATTAAATGTAGTTTGCCGTTTTTGGTTTGACATCTGGATCATGAGGTAAATAATCTTTTTCCTGTTGCTAAATTTGCTAATCATTCAATGAGGCAATTGATGATGCAATCCTGCTTGCAAATTCATGTCCTAAATTGCCTATTGTGCATTGTACTCTGACCAATACTTAGGAAGAAAATTGCTGTGTATTTTCAGATTCATGATGTTCAGAATTTTGGTAGACTTGGCCTTCTTTACTCGTTTTCCCCTTAAGAAGTACCGCGTTCCTCATTGAATACCTTACTTAAAAGAGTTGATGATACGACGAAGTCGATAAGATTCACTTCAAGAAAAGTTGAAGGTGTTCGCAAAAACGTGTAAAAGTTGTAAGCAAACTTTTTTTTTAAATAAAAATTATGTAACATAGTTTTGATATTCTTTTTTACCTAGCGATTTTGGGCTCGGTATTTAATTCGATAACCGAGTCATCTCAGATCAGATTTTTGTATTTGGCCAGCCGTTTTACCATGTCAATTGTCAAACCAAAATCCATCCGAACTCGGTTTTGTCTTTTTCTCTAACATTATACTTCTCTCTCCTCACATTACCCCACAATCATTAAAAACTAAAGAACATCCTTAACACGCATCACATTCTTTCTCATATCACATTTATCTCAGTTATATATATTCTTACAAACCTATCCTACATAACTTACTATACAAAAGACCCATCATGCAAGCACTAAGGCTCTGTTCAATTAAGTTATGTTCAGTTCAGGTCCATTCAGTTCAGTTCAGGTCTGACTATTACAAATTTATAACTAAATTCAGTCCTGTTCAGAAAATTTCAGATGAATTGAACAGAACTTAGCTAACTCATTTTACAATACTACAACAAATTTAGCTTTGTGGTACGGTTTCTTTTGCCACGTTTAGTATATGTGTTATATACACTCATATACCACGCTTATTGTATCATATATTACAGTTTAAAACCGTGATATATAAGTAAAAAAAAAACTAAATTCGGTGCCATATTAGTAATTAAGCAAACATCTTGGGCCTTTTTGCAAATTACATATCATATTATCATCTTTAGTTGGAAATTAGGTCAGAATCATCCCCATTTGAAATTTCTCGTCAGAACCACTCTCCAGCTTCGGATTGTTCATTCCATGGCGCGTAAATTTCTCGCCGATTGTGAGTTTGTTCATCGCTTTATCACAGGAATTCAGAGCTAGAACATCGTTCGTCGTCCAGATCGATTATCAATCAGCAGGAAAAGGTCAGATTCTTAGTTACAGCTACAATAAAGTATCCCTCAAATGGAGTGCAAGTTCTCCGTTGCAAATCGAATCATATGTTGAACTGAATGAACCTAAGTTTGTGCTTCACGATGAACTTGATGATGTGGTCTCAAGTCTCAACACAACTCATGCTAGGGTATGCCAATTGACTCTAAATTTTCAGTTTTAGTTCATTAGCTGCTGATTTTAAGCTTTAATTTGATACCGTTTTTAGTTTAAGTAGTGCAATTGTTTGGATTTTTAGGTTGAATTTCACATAGTTGGTGTAGTGTGACTATGTATTTGGATAAGATAAGGAGGTATTTAGTTTTCAATTTTAGGCACAATGGTTGTAGCTCATTGATACGAAGTTTAGCTCAGTTGAAGTGAAAGCTCAAGTTATGCTTATCTAGTATATATATTTTGATTTGGCTTTAATAACATTTTGATTGAAAGGTTGTGAAGTTATGTTGTATGTTCGTTTACTTCGAGTTGAGTACTTAAGATTGGTCTAAATTATCTGGACAGGTGTCAGGGCCATTGTTAGTTGGTGATTGAGATTGTGTTTATTGTATTAATGGTGAATATGAGTAATTGGAATGAGACGATGATATGTATTTATGGGCAGTGAGCTTATCATGAATTGGTTTATGACTGTTTTGTGTATGGTTCTTTGATGGAGTGTTACAGTTTTAATGAGTATAATTGTTTTGTGTTTTCTTATCTAGGTAATCGGTCATTATGTTTTGACTAGTAATGCGAGACGAGATTGCACAAAATGTAGTACATGGAGATTTCTTGTGCTATTAATGGTTTGTGGGCTCACGTTTCTCGTGATGACGCATACGAGCAGTGGCCTATGATTATTCTGGTTGATGTACTTGGGATGTTAATCAATTGGATGTCTAGTGGAAAAATGTGAATACATTGGTTATGGCATTGAAGATGCATCTAACTCTTGAAGTATCATGTGAACACAATGGTTATGAGGCTGACAACTACTGATGTTTGCTTCTCTTATGAACCTAGATATCTGGTTGGTCAAGCATTTGAATGATTTGGTTCAGGTAAGAGGTTTTTCGCTTGTGACAGAAGTACAGATCACTTGATATTGTGCATCTTTATAATAAGGTAAAAGAATGGTTATAGAGTTAAATTCATCACTACACTTGTTTCCTTAAGTTGATTTGAAGATATATAATCTGCCTACCTACTAAGTTTTAATATTTTTCTGAGATGCTCATGGGTCGGACAGATGAGATTCAATCTGTTTATTGGCGTGGCAACTCGGATGGCGCATGGAAACCCACGCGCAACCGTTGATTTGCAGCCATGATATGGTGGAATTTTGTTGTTTGCCCCTTGCACTTTAGAGCTGAGCCTTAGTTCCACTCATTTTAAACTCATCAGATTACATTTTTAAACTATGAGATTCTTTGTATACAAGTGCTTCCACCTGAGGTAATTTTCCTTTAAACTCATCCTGATCACCACTGCACTTGGGAGGCTTCCTGATTACTTAATTTTGTATTAAACTGTACTATTGTAGATGGCCTTTTGCGAATGAAGATGACATAAAAAAAAATTGCCCTGCTTCCAGGTACATATTTGCACCGTTTTGTTCATTTTGTATATGTGAATTGTTCAATGTTTATGTCACAATCTGTGACTGCAAATATTATGCATGCATGTTATAGTATGGGGAGATGGTGGGTTGTTATTTGTTGTTAGCTTGATTCTGTTGTAGTCAATCTTAGCTTGTTTAGTGATTGATATGAATTGATTTTTGTAAGTTGTATTGACTCTATGCTACTGTATGTGGTTCCATCTTTTATTCTATTTATATGATCCTCGTCTCTTATTGTCCTTTTGTTGTTTGTGTGATATAATATTGTTTCAGGTATAGACTTGTAAGATTTTTTACTGTATCAGAAAGTGGAATAGTTGTCCATTACAAGGCACTACTTTATCTAAGATGAAATAGAGCGACATTTTCAACTGGTACAAGTTCTTATTCCTTGGATGGCGGTTTTGCAAGTTATTCAAACGACTATTGATATGTTGTGACTTTGTTGAACTTATTACTGGTGGTTTATTCTTCATCTTGCATTTTAACATGTAGAATAATTTATAGTACTCTGTGGATTCTGAAAGAACCCACATGTTTTTAATTGGTTGCAGACTCCGGGAAAATATTTTTTGCTTAATAGTTACTCTGCAGGTTACTTCTTTCACTGTCAGATCTTATGTTAGACTTTGTTGAGCATTGGTTTGCTCGCAATAGTACAAAAGGTTAAGGCAATCTTCTCTTCTGTCTGTTAACGCAGTAAATGCCACATGAATGTGCTTTCAAACTTCATTATTGATTTGATGTTCTCTGTCAAAAAAGAATTAAGTTTGGTCTTTGAAAATTACCTTGTTTTAGACAAGGGAGAGTACCCTACAATCTACATCTTTATCCACAATTGATCTGAGTAGGAGTTGTTTTCAACAGGTTCTAATTAAATATATCGTGAATCTTTAAGGCAGGGGTGTTATATAGTCTCTTAGTATATTGAATGCTTCCAAGTTTCTCTTAGTATATATTCTGACATGTTGAAATTTACGCCATTCATATTGTCCTGACATGTTGTTGCATTTAAACAGGAGAAGGTGAATGCATGATAATTGAAGTTTCAACACAGAATTTGAGGAAGCTAGAATGACTGGAAGTAACAGCTAGGAGAGTAGTCTAGCTGGTGACACACTAATGGTGTTTTGGATGGAAGTAACAACTAGAAGAGTAGTGTGGTGGCAGTAATGGTGTTTTGGATGGAAGTAACCTGCTAGGATTTCGAAGATTAGAAGAGTATTGTGTGCAACAATTGATGTTTTGACCTAGCAATATAATTTGCACTACATATGTACGTAGCATCTTAAATTAGCTACGGGATGTGATTTGTAATGAATCCTTGATTGAATTTAACCCTTGTTATATATACATGTAGCTAATCTTCATTGTTTGATGTGTGCTTTCTTTTAACAAACAAGAGAGTTTAATAACAGAGTTGGAAAATGTAAAAAAAACAGCATTTAGCTGGAAATAGGTTAAGACTTTTTATAGCACGGATTAAGTGTGGTAAATTAGTTATATGCCACACTTCCATTTATATAGGACGGTTTTTCAGATGTGACATATGACCTTATAGGACGACAGATTTATGCCTATTTCTTTTGCCACACATTTTTATACCACGGTAGTGCAACATATTATAACCGTAGTATATAGCTTTTACCACGGTTTTTTCTTGTATAGCATGGTTTTTCGCCGTGCTAAAAAGTGCTTTATGTTGTAGTGTCCGCCATGAGTGATTATATCCCCGCAATGGGTGATTATGTCCTCTTTATTGAGGCTTGTAAAATATTTAATTAATAATTATTAGAAATTTATAGAACGATTGTAATTGTAATCGTATATCTCAAAACAAAATAATCGCTAATCTACAATTTAATATATAGTATCCTGTCAAGTTAAATCCAGAGGTAAGTATTTAACGAATCAATCTACATATTTGCTCGCAATAGTTTCTTAGGGAACCAAAGCTTAAAGAGGTGAAGTTTTTGAAATGGAATCCACCTCAGGATAATGAGGTAGCACTGAATATTGATGGTTCAGTTGATACCAAAACAGGTTTAGGGGGTTTTGGCTGTATACTTCGTAATCATAAGGGAGAATTTTTGGCTGCTGGGTTGGGTACCATTGGGAGAACTGATATTGCTACAGCTGAATTGCTTGCTTTACGTGCGGGTTTGCAGATTGCCAGACAGCTTAATGTCAAACAGCTTCGAGTCGATTCTGACTCAAGTTATGTTGCTAATATATTTTGCAGGAACAGAATGGTGACATGGACGCACCAGCAGGTACTTCAGGAGATTCTCAGACTCTGTGACTCGTTTCAGAAGTTTCATTTAGGATCGGTGTACCGACAGCAAAATCAGATCGCAGATGTTCTTGCCAAGTATGGTAGTGGAGTCTCACCTCTAGATGTTAATGTTAGTATGATTCATAATCTAGCAAATCCTGTGACAGGAAATTTTACCACTTGGTTTGTTTGTCCTTCGTGGCTACAGCCCTTGCTAGATTCGGATATGGTAGCTAGTTATTCCCGCTTTGTTAGCCGTGCGGGCGGCGCTGACTCTGTTTAAGTTTATGTAATATATTTTCCTTTTCAAAAAAAAATAGTTTCTTAGGGAACAGATATGGTTATGACAAATTAAATACTTAAATCCAGAGGTAAGTATTTAAAGAATCAATCTATGAACGGCTGAACGCTAGTTTGATTTGCCTGTTTATCTAATTAATTAATAATAACCATCCTTACTACTACATAAACAATTTATTAAGAAGCTGGTGTCCTGCAGGTCTATCTATCAACGAATCTCTTCACTTAATTAAGGAGTTTACGATCTAGTTCACAAGAATAATGAAATTTTTAGTCGTAGAACATGATCAACAATCTATTTCATGCTAATTATGTTCATCATGCTAATTAATCTTCATATGCTTTTGCTAAACTGAGCATTTTTTATGTTAGAAAAGTAATTAGCAAGTGCTAATTACATAATTGACTGGTCAATATATGCTTCTTGATCTGATGCTGTTTTAATTATAAAATTACTAACATGGTACGTTGTTTTTCTTTACATGGAAGTGAACTAAAATCGACACGTATAACGTATTCTTGTTAGAATTTATGTAGCAGAGATTTTATAGCATAAAAAATGCTACCTTTATCTTTATGTTTTATATTTTTTTTTGAAAAATTATCTTTTATGTTTTATAAATGATGTAATATTATTATATTTCACGCTCTGATGTCACTGATTATGGCATAACTACCTTTGAATCACAACCTGTCCCAATTCGAAAATTAGTTTAACTTAATATATAAACTACTATCTAACACAATTTAATATTTTGCGTTTTATCTTGATCATTTTATTAGCTTTTGTGTTTAATATCAATCCAGTCTATTACATTTTTTATTATTTATTTACGTGTTTCGTATTTTTGTATTTTGAAGGTACAATCACGAAATTGTTACTGACGATGTTCGAGATTCGGATGATCAAGGCACGATGGACGAGAGTACCGGTCGAGTCCGCGGCATGAAAACCTCCACAATATGTTGCTAATTAACGAAATGATTGTGGCCCATCCATCTATCGCGTGGCGCAATGCAGGGCCAAGCCCAAATTCGTTGGGCCCAAGAAGAAAGTGTGTGGCGCAGGAAAAATGGAACATTGCGGTCCGCGATAGTCTCCTTTCCATTACCAGTGCAAGAAAAGGAGAGCCTCTCCTCTATGAGCATCTTGCACATACCTGTAAATTCTACAAATAATGGAGTTAGCCTGAATTTTTACATTTTGATACTTGGTCTCATTCCTGGCTTTCCATACAAACCAACTAAGCAAGAGAGGAATGATAAATATTACGTGCCTAGGAGAAACATGACCAGAAGAAATTTTCCAAGCTAACAACTTGAGCAGATGTGGTGATGGTCAGATCTAACATTAGAAATACCACCAAAATGAGACCAGACTTTATGAGCTTCAAAGTTAAAAAGAATCACATGCTCAATAGATTCTAGAGAAGAACAACATTGACACATAGATGCCAAAGGAACACATTTATCTTACATGATGCAGTCCACTGGTAGCCAATTCCGAGTCAAGCTCAACAAAAAAATGGAGATTGAAGGAGAAATATGCTTGCACCATAGGCTAGATATCAGAGGGAACTCAGGTTTTCTCAGCCTGACGAGGTTCCTAGCAGAAAGGGTAGAAAAAACACCCTTAGCTGAAGGTTTTCATATAGGAAAATCAGGGGCATCTGTCGTAATGCACAAATCTCACACATCTAAAATTTCTTCATTGGCAAAGAAGACCTCAATTTTTCCCAACACCAAAAATCACCATCCCACCATTCCACAACTTTTTAAGGGGACAAGGTAGAGGGAGACACACCCACATATAATGGGTCTCACAAACCCAATGATCATGCCATAAAAATAGGTCTCCTCTACCTAGAATTGAAAAAGTTTGAGCTCGAACTAGTTGGTGAACACCACACATCCTTTTCCACATAGGGGAATCAGAGGTCTTAGGCAAAACTATCTCAGGAATATCTTTTTTCACATATTTCTGCATCATAAACTTAGCCCATAGGGACTTACCTTCTCTCAGTATGTCCTTGGTGTCAGCCCCACAGACTTATTGTTTGCATAAAATGAAACTCCAATACTCATATTGGGTTGGCTCAAGCTGCAGGTGGTTTCTAGCATCATGAGACATGGTTTCAGAAATACCTGTAAACACTAGGTAGATAGATCAATAAATTTCAAGAGCTCCCTAGGTTCTATTATTAGATCAACATGAATGGCTTTTAAACCACCCGCTTTGATACAATTTGTTGGTCCATCAGAGTTAGGAATAAATCTACATGGTGGTAGGGGTGAATAGACTTTTTAAACTTTTCGTGGACGTATTATGCAATAAGTTTTTCAAGCTCTCAAACAGAGTTTCATATGCAGTGGAAAAAATGCACTGGCAAGTTGATTGGTTCAGCCTGCAGAAACTTAGAGAGCTTTTTAAATCTTCGTGGACTGTGTGCTTGTACGTAGTGTTTTACTTCTCAGTCTAATGAGATTTTTTTTTCAAAATAAGATATGCAATATTAGACAGTAAAGTAAACACACAAGAGCTTATAGGTGTGTCAGAGAATGGTGTAAATCCTCCACTAATCCACTCCGGTCTCAACCTGGAATTCACTACACATACTTGTAGATCTTTTATAGCATCAGCTAACTATAATACAATTAATTCCTCTCAAGGATATATTACAGTAGACCTAAGATAACCCAAGATTAAACCTTTGTATCTTTCACTATCTAACTAGTTACTTCAGAAAGATCGCACAACTCCTTTCACTTCAAAAACCTTGAAGTTACTTTGTTGTTTTATACACAAAAGATGGTTGTATAGTTAATTTGGGTTTGCTGGTGAGAGATAATTCAAATAGTAGAAATTCGCTCCTAAATATCTTTAAGTTAGGCATGGATATGAAGATGACTTTGGCTCTGGACATTTGTGCTTTGTATGCTTGACAATTTGGTAATGGCCAACATCTTCGCAAATTAGTTCTAACATGTATTCATAGAAGGAGATTCAAATATGACAGTTAGACACATTAATTGTTAGAACATTGAATTGTCACTTCTTTTGTACATGTACTTTCATTTGTCTTGATGTGATGTTGCAGTAGCTTTCAACAACCTTTATCGGGAGTACGTACCCACTTGTACTATGTTTTCAAGTAAGTCACCAATCACTGAGACCAGTCCGGAATCAAATCTGATGACAACACCCTTACTTTTCATTTCAGTCCGATAAATCTTCACAACTCCTTGCAGTATACGATACTTGACTCAGCCGGTGGACAAACTTCAGCCTGACGAACACTTGAGCATAGCCTGGTGTATCTTTCTTGATTTAGCCTGGGACCCCAAGCCTCAGCCTTCGACTTGTTGCAAACCCCAGCCTGCAAAACAAACCTAAACTGGATAGAAGATAAACAAGCTTATCCTTTAAAAGACTTGATACCACCTTTACAAACATAAGCTTATGAGAACTTATTATTATGGGTTATCAGTCTGCTACTTATTTATTATTGTAAGTGTGGACTTTTTCAGGTTAAGTCAACCAGAAGTTCAGGTTGCCACAACCAAGAGTGTGGTTCCCACAACCACAGAAGTCCAACACTTGTACCGACCTATGTTTTGGTTTTGCCACTTCTCAACACTTTAAGTTGTGTAATACGAAGGA
>JAYMSL010002711.1:0-13755 GCA_036897195.1 Plantago coronopus | reverse complement strand
ATCACACATTGAAACCTGAAACTAATAATTCATACTGAATACTACTACAGGCAGATCATAAACCGCATAATACTCGAACTTTTAAACTGAAATTCAGATGATGACAGACCTAAATAGAAAACAATTACAAAGCATCACGGAGACCTCCTGCAGTGGAACTGATCTCTTGGGGAAGGATAAAAAATCATTGTCATAATCGAGCCCACAGTCATCCAATCCAAAGCACCAATCTTCATCGTCATCTACATCTTCTTCTGGCTCCTCATCAGACCAGCCTACTGGTTCAGGCTTTGGGACACGGCTAGTTCCCTCCATAGCAGGTTCAGACTTGGTGGGGAGACGGCTGCTGGACTCTGGAATGTCAACACTTAATGTTGGCTGAGCAGACAGCTTATCAGCAAACAATTCTTGCAGCTCAATCCACATTGGCTCTCCAAACTCCTTATACCACATGAACCTCGCCTCGACCTGCACATTTACACAGATGTAAGTACTGAAATGGAACAAAACGTTAATCACAAAGAGTTATCAGCAACTTACTGCCAAAGCCGCTTTCCAAGCCTCCTGATTACCAACCACAAAAGAACCATTGAAACATGACCTCATTCCATCAGTTTTCAGAAGGCTACCATCAACAACAAATCTTTCGTGCAGCTTCGCGATCGCACTTCTGTATTCCTCTGGAGTGTAGTAATACCGAAGGTTGTCAACAAACCACTTGCTAACAACACTCACAGCTTCATCCACCTTCGCAGGCCATTCAAACAATCCCAAATCTACACACTTCACAAGCTTGGCCACTAGAATAATGACATGAGCCTTTGGTATCTTCTGGCCACAATAAAATTCCCGGTCTTGAACAAGACTAGACATATTTGCATACAAACAGATTCAAAATGAAAAGGAGGAAACAATGTGAATTCTGTATCTGTAAACAACTAGAAGCTTAACTTTATAAGGCAATAAGCATTTACTCCATCTCAACCACCACTGGTATGTAGGTTTGAGTCTAGGTAATCACTCTAGATGACAAAACAGAATAGAGTACCAGGAACTTTCACAAATTTGGAATGATCCAGCTATTAGACATCACCCTAGGATACACTGGAAAATGCAACATCTTTAATTCACAGTGCAGGCACATTTATATCACTGGTACCATTGAAAGACTTGTACAAAAATCATGAAATCGACTATGTTTCCAGTAAATAATACTCTGCACCTACTGAATCAATCCTTAGAAACAATTGATGATACATAAACAATTAATCCTTCAAAAAATGCTATATTGATGAAATCATCATCTGAAATAAACTGTGTAAGACAAAAAATTAGGTATAATGCAATAGCCTCATCAAAATCAACGAAGTACGACTGATCTGTACAGATGATCTGTACAGATAAACGAGCAGAACGCTGGGTACCAAATCAATCCAACAGACGGGTGACCACAAACTAGAATGCCAGTGCATCAACAGAAAGAAACTGAATCCGGTTTATCATACCTGAAGGCAACTGAATCGTATCCATGAAACACCACAGAAGCAGCCGTGAAGCCCTTACGGCGACATTAGCGGGAAATCACGAACATCAACGACAAAGTGGATGTAAAATCCGAGTGAAGATGTCTGATTTCCAAACCAAACAATGAACATTTGCACCTCAGGTTTCCTCATAAGTTGTTTGACTTCCATAAACCTTGAACCAAACAGCCAAAAATTGGGCTGATTTTACCTCATAAGTGGCTTGACTTGAGCTGACTTCCTTCACATCTCAAACCAAACAGCCCAAAATCTACACAACTTTTGGCCCAAACACACCAAAAATGTGCAGCCCAAAAAAGCCAACCAAACAAGAAGTGTGTTTAAAAACCACAAAATGTACATGGCCCAATACAACTTAAAATCTGCACTCCCAACTTAACTGCAAAATCTACGCTTTGACCCAGCTTCCAACCAAACGGGGCATAAAGCTTTGAAGTTTGAAGATGCCGATCTGGAGAGTGAAGAATTACTTTTCATTCATAATATATTTGTAATTGGTCCTTGAAGTTTTTCATATTACAAAATAACCACCGAAAATTTTCAGCTTGCCTATGGAGACGACTTTTAGTTGGGCATATGCTGCAAAACATTAACAATTTGCAATTTTCTCACTGTGGAGACAAAATAGTGCATTGTCTCAATAAAATGATCTTCTTGTGACATTAATGTAATTTGTCACAAGAATTTGTCACCAAATGTTACTTTTTTTGTAGTGCTCATGATTGCAACTTTGCAAGCATTATAAGTATGTACATAAATGTTGAGATTACACGTATCATGTCATGGGTCCTTTTATAAACATTTTAATTAATAAATATTCTACCGTCGCCTCTGCTCAAGGAACAATTGGATATGCCCTTTCCCATAATTTCTAATTGTACATCATGTATTCATATTTATTCTATCTTTTAAGGAAATTGCATTATGTCTGGGGTATTAGAGATACTAATGAAAAGGGTCTACCTATATCCAATTAAATGAATGGACCATACTCCGAACAAAGGGTTAGAGTCCGGATTCGTAACCGGACCTGTACATTTAATTAACGGGTCCATGCCTGGTTCGGACCCGGACCCTATCTGGACCTATTTGAACGCGTAAGTTTGTACAAGTTCTCATCCAGACCCGAACATAGACTCGAACTCAAACATTAAAGACCCATTACTAGAACAGAGTATGGGTTCGTGTCTAGACCAGTTAATTAGGGTAAGGATATGGGTCTAGACCCATTTATTTAACCGAGTATATATGGATAGAATCTAGATTGGAAAATTATTCACTTGATAATACCCATTGCTACCATTACTATACACCATTACACAGGAAAATTTTGTTTCAAACATTCAATATCTAACTAAAAACTTGTTTTCTTATTCTTTTGAAACTGCAAAAAATTAATTTATTAAAATGATAGAGTGCAAGTGATTTGCACAAGAATTCAGTACCAAAGAAAATATTTTCCGCTATATATCTGAGGCTTCAACTCTCGACGAAATAAGGAAGTAATACGGTGACTGGAAACTAGTCTAATCCAAACAAGAAATGTCGCTCAATACCAGAGTCATCAAAGAATCATGCTCCAATAATTGTCATGCCTTGCAGCAAAAGGTATAGAGATATATTCCTGCATTATCACCACCACCATTAGCTTATGTAGCAACCATAGCATGGCTAATGATGTCGTTCCAGAACCAGGACACCTTGATCATAGTAATGTAACTGTATTGAGAAAGTGTTCCGGGGTTGTTCTAAGTCTGCGAATAATGTCACGCGTATATATTCGCAACAACAATGAAGAAAAAGATACACTACATAGAATGCAAAGCCGTCAATTCCTTCGGTTTACCGAGTTTATCCTAGGTCTCCCTAGCAATCTAGCATTGACTATTTTAAGAAGCTACTATGCAACATTGTAATTTGCTATTTCCTGTTTCTGAATACTTAACTAGCTTGCCTTTCAAAACTTAGATGCATGTACCTCTGTAATTTTGGTATTTCTTTCTGCAACTTATGAACTATAGTCTATAATAGAGTGGAATGTTTGTTTCTCAGTCACGAGTTTCTTGAGGAAATAGATTGTATTCGGCAACCTAGATATAAATATGTTTGACTCATATGTCACAACTCAAAAGTACAGGGACTAATATGATAAGGCTATATCTAGCAGGAGTCGAAACAAACAAAAGTACATGTAAATCCATCACCAGTTCATCCAATTAATTGAATTAATATAAAGCGCAACTCAATTGGTAAGATGTATCAGCGGATTCACCTCGACTGGAAGTATTTATTCTAATTGTCTGTATGTGGTGGTAATTAAGCTGAGACTTTGTTAGTTTGGCCTGTGATTGAGCTTTATGAAACACTGATTAAAAAAGTTATTCCGCCCGGAGACAAACTTTGCAAGACATGCATATCCACAAAAACATATTTGGTACAGTATTATTAATCTTGGCTAAATCCAATGATTAGTAAGTAAATGATGAGCAAGTAATAAAATAAGAATGTGATAATAACAATGATTAGGCCATAGTTGTCTGATCCCAAGGAAGATGATACTGCGCCACCATACCACAAGCACTCCGATTCCATGCCTTGACTGACTGCGCTCATTAACGGCTATCGCCATGCCATTACAACTGTCTGTCCTGCCTCGCTAAGCTTGTTAAGTTGTTATCGATCTACTTCTCATTATATTTACTACTACTATTAAACTAATCTATGTTTCTGGTTTATTCAGTTCAGATTAGTTAAAGCACACCGTGAGTTTACCGTTTACTCAATTCTAATTCCTATTTCCTACTTTCCCTTAAGCAGAAAATCTCATATAGTGTAGGTTTCATGTAAGGGGTCGATGTTATAGTGGTAGAGATCGAGTTCTAGCTAGATGATTACCTTCTTAGCATCTCATGCATGTTCGTTTAAGTTTAATTTAAAGTTCCAAAAGAATTTCAAAATTGAGAAAGAAAGATGATGAACGGTCTATTAACGTTTGTCATTTGTGTTAGTAGTACACTTTGACTAGTCCATTTTAACATTTGGCGTTTGTGTGATTACAGATTGATCATTTGGATTTCATTTTCACGTCTAGTTGATGTTTTATACCCTTTACAAGGATGATTACCCAAGTTCCATACATAGAGTATTTTCGTCCTCTTTCGGCTTTCTCTGTGTCTTGTAAAACAAATTGTCTGCCAATTTGCATTTGCAGTCACTCTTGATCAATCAAATTTACACTGATGATGTATAAAACTTGCTAGATCGCTCTAGGTTGTTCTAGTACAAAATCACAAGTAGAGATCGTCGCAATCCGGATTAGTTATGGAAAATCGGCTTAAGCATTCGTGCAATCGTGCTCTACGGCGCATACGAGCTCTTCACGTTCTCCGAATTAGCTTAGATATGCACACTCGAGGTAGGGGGTTAGTCCCTTTTACCAGCTTGCCGTGGGCAAACTGGAGGTGACTTAACGACGAAGGTCTAGGAGTAGAACCGTTCCTTAGTGTAGAGGTGATGGTGTAGAGGGTAGTAGTTACTTACTCTTGGATCCATTTGATGATACCTTGGGGATGTATTTATAGGCAATAGTAGTCCAAGTAGATGACTGTTAGATCGTTTGTGATCGGACGCTCCAAATCTAATCTTGTAGTTGGGCTAAGGCCCGTGGACATAGATTGAGCCTGATCAGATCCAAATAACGGTGGGTCAAGTTATTTAGCAAGAGTAATCAGACGGGCCAAGTCGGTCTCTACACTGGTACCGGGGTCGGAGCCCTCCCAGGTGTAGAGGATGAAATGTGTCAACTTGACTTTGTGGTCTCAGATTGTGGTTAAATCGAGGTCTACACTGTGATGATGGAGAGGGTGTCGAGGTACTCAAGGCCGGCGGCCATGAAGCCGTGTAGAGGACGAAAAGTGGTCTCAGATTGTGCTTAAATCGAGGTCTACACCTCTAGAGATAGTGAGGGTGCCGACCCCGGACAGCGGGTGATCGAGGTCTACGCCTTTGGCGATGGTGAGGGCGCCGAGGTGAGTTAGGCCGTCGAGCATGATGCCTTGCGCGACTGCCTTCTGGCTGTTTTATAGAGAGCGGTCGATCTCTACTCTCTACGCTCTGGTAAGTGCCGAGGTGAACAAAGGCGCCGACCATGAAGCCTTTGCGTGCGGCTGGCTGTCTCATGGTTGCTCAGTAGAGTGCATTCGAGCTCTACGCCCTGGTAGGCGCCGAGGTGCTCAGGGCCGCCGACCATGAAGGTCACTCGCGGGTTGGCTTTCCTCTGGTTGCTCAGTAGAGTGCATTCGAGCTCTAGGCCCTGGTAGGCGCCGAGGTGCTCAGGGCCGCCGACCATGAAGGTCACGCGCGGGGTTGGCTTTCCTCTGGTTGCTCGCCCTGGTAGGCGCCGAGGTCAAGCTCTACGGTGCCCTTAAGCCGCGCCTTTAGAGCTTGTAGTTCGGAGATATATTCGTCCCCAACATACACAATTCAATTTTACAACAAGACCCGGCCCATAGTTTATTAGTTCTGCTTTTTTTCAACTTAAATTCACTTACATTAGTTCAGTTTCTGGTCAGATCAGTTCAGTTCTATTCATCTTTGATTAGTTTGAATGTATACTTCACTTCAGTTAACTTCATTTCAGTTTTTAAATTCTCAACTAAAAGGGACAGAGCTTAAGTGTGGAACTCTCTTTGGCCGTTTATTAAGTGTTGACAGTGTGTTAGACGGACTTCATTAATTTCATCTTATTTGACCAGATTATGTGGTTATAATAACTGATAAGTATATCTAGTAAATGTCAATCATACATTTTATTCGAAATATACTCAATATATATAGCTTTTGAACAAAAATAGATGACTAACTATTGTCATCTGTAATCATCTTTTCATCTCGTTTTGCAAGACAACCGTCATTTAACGTCGAAGAACCTAAGCGTACAAAAAATATATTCTTGTACTCATCTCTTGATATTGCACACAACAAATCCTTTAAATACTCTTAACTTTGTGGACCAGAAAGGCTGAATGTTTGGGTCACCATAATTACTAATTACTTTAGAATGCTCTTCGAGTAATATATTAGTTTCATAGACCGATATACTACGCATATCCTTTCTCAAAACCTATGAATGTTGTACATGACCACCTATTCTTGAATTACTCCAAAACATAATCACACATAATTTTGTTGAGTTACAGTAATATCATGGTAGATGCATGGAATATAAAAAAGAATAACATTTATGGCATGTAAATTGACTCCCATATGCATCACTTATACTTTTTCTTGAAAACACATAGAAGCAATTTTGTCACATGCAATACAATGATGTAAAAGATTTCAAACACTTTAACCTCTAGTGTATACCCTGTATACATTGTCCATGGCATATTGTAGTTATAACTCATGAAACAAGATAAGGTGCAGTACTAAAATCAAAGCAGAAAGATAAACAATTAAGGGTACATTCGTCCCCGAAATAAATAAACAAATAACCGTTTATGACTTTTTCACCTAAAATAATTTATCCAAATTTGTCTGTATGCAAAATTCAGACAAGTACATTATTGTTTAGTGTCGGCTGTGCAGTACGATTATACACTATAATACAATTTAATTAATATAAAACTAATTTGTTATTAATCTCTTGCGGTTTGTTTAATGAATTAAGCTAAGACGACTATATATGTGTACAATTATGGACTGGAGAAAATTTGCGAATAAAAGAGATGAGAATTTTTTAATGTTGAAAAAGCAATGATGGATAATGAAAGAAGTATCTTGGGTTATTTTAATTCGTGTGATTCCTTCCAATTGATCAAATGATTCGGGTAGTAGGTAGACTTCTTAAGGAGGTCGTCTTCGACTTAAACGCGCGTTTCTTCTTCTTGTTTGTCTACGCTTTCTTGTGTTTGATTCGTTTATTAATTCACGCTTTTAATTTTTTTATCGTAAGATTATATAATTCATATGCATGAGCATGACGACATGTTACTTAGGTAACTCTAACCATGGTCAAAATGGAAGGAAAATACTAAAAATTAAGTTATATTTCGTTTTGAACTCATGGTGATAAAATGAACATAGAATTGCTAAGATTTTTTAACGTAAAATCGAACACTACCATACTCATGCTCCTATACTACTTATAAATCACCTTCATAACTCCAAATACTTTTATACTTTTTTTTGTAACGGCAAAATTTTATTGATTATAACTCCAAATACTTTTACTGACACTATAAGTTTATAACTGCATGCCTAAAACTTATGGGCCCGGGAAGTTCATGGACCGACCCCGACACTACTTGACCTAGCCGCCGGCTAGTTTCCCATGCTCAATCCTAGTTTTCCTTTTATTTCTTTATCATACTATTTATTGGTTTGATGCTCATTTACTTGCATATGTTTTAAGCCCGTTAGGATTGAGTAGTTGCTAGAATTTTTCTTCTATTTATACATGTCAGACATTATCGATTTTTCTAATTATGCGATGAATATGAATTGTCTTTGTGTTACATCGAGAGTGTTTAACCCCTGAAGCGTGTTCATTATCAACCCACGGCCACTCAAGTGCTAGAGACAGTCTTGATACATTCTGTTTAAGTCTCAGTAATGTAATCAACGTGATCGTGGTGAAGGCTTTACGTCCATACGTGATCGTGTGGAGATGTAATTTTTCTGTTACTTTTCATGTTTCTGTGATTTTAGATATGAAATTGGAAATTGGTTCCATCAAAAACACTTAAGGTATAGTCGGAGTTCAAACCCTACATCACCTGTGGTATTTAGAATCACAAATATCTTGAACACTTTTTCCTTTCATATTTCTTGAATACTATTTTTGAAAGTTTTGAAGATACTCAAAATATTCTTTTTCTTAAAATGTGAAACATCTACTCCCTCCTCCTCCGTCCGCTCAATTCAGCCACATTTTTCCATTTTTTTACGTCCGCTCAATTCACCTCACGTCTAAAAAAGGAAACATTTTATTACTTTTAAATCAAATACTCTTATCACACTTATACTATATATCATAATACCACAATTCAACCCCACTTATACTACTTTACTTTCCATTAATTACTCTACCACACTTGTACTATATACCAATATATATTTACTACTCCTTAAATAATGTGCTCAAATCCTTATGGGGCTCAATTCGGCGAACGGAAGGAGTATAAATTATAATTTATAAGTAACTCCACTAGGTAGTTATTACACTAAAAAGTTTTTTCTCGAGAAATAATATCATAATTATACAATTTCTATTCAATATCCATCTAACTTTCATAATTCCCAATTTCAGGTAAATGTACTTCATGGATTAAATCTGGAATACATGATATCATACCTTGCCGCCACTCGGCTAACACAAGAATTTATTACTCATGAGAAGAGAAACTGTATTCGGGCACAAGAGAGCTTCTTCATTTTCTATTTTTATTTCTGTCTGAAAAATCTGGAGTTGAACTCTTAATGTTTAAACAGTTGATCATTCAAAATGATGTGTATTTTATAAAATTTAAACTTCATCGATACTAAATTAATCGTACATGATCAAAAATTGCTCAAGAAAAACCGCGTGTTATGATTACTAGCCGCTTTAAAATGAGACTATATTACATACCTAGAATATTAGTGTCAATTAGCTAGGTGTAAGATCATGGTTAGACCAAATTAAGTCATGAAAATGACCAGTCCGCATGATCATTCACACAACCAAGCCAAGCAAGCAAGCAAAGCCATAAATTCACTACCCTAACGCGTAGATATTTAAAATAGCAAGGGTCTATATTACCCATACAATGAAGCAAGGGAAAATTGGAATTTCCAGAGTAACAAATTATTACTTCTAAAAAAAGCAGTAAAAAAATCATTACAGTAAATTAAATGGACAACCACATACCTCAAAATTTAGCATTTTGCATGTTTAACCGTTGATTCTTAATGCGGGATTTTTTCTCTCATGTACGCACATTGTTTCAAACCATAAATCGACGTTGTTTGAAATTGTACTACTTCTAGTATTATAGACTCCTAGTAGTAGACTCAGTACGTCCATATAGTTCTCTATAAACCTTATATAATGTTTTTTTTGAAACGGCAAAGACATCAGTCGAACTCCCGACCTATAAATTGAAAGTGAAACGTCTTACTAACGGAACTGAATGCCATTGTCAACATTATATGATGTTATAATGCATGAACTTATACGAGTCGAGTTCTACTTGGGTGAGCGGCTTAGCTCAAAGTTAGTAGTTGAAATATAAAAAGGGGAAGAAAAGAGTATAATATAATGTCCATGAGGAAAGACAAGGGAATGTCCAACTGTGAGACTCATTTGTTAAGAAGAATAAAATGGTGTTACTATGATTGCAAGCCATAATTAATCATAGGATAATTTTTATTCTTCACAAATTCTACCTAATTACAAATCTTCTGACTGTTTTTGTAGCATGGAATCTTTTTTCTGAATGACTTTGCCTGTCCTAATTGCTTCAATCCCAATACAATCTCATTAAACTAATCCACTCCTATTGTCTTAATCTTTTTTAAACCTGTTTTAAATGTGTGGTCTTGCCTTCATCCCATTCTTTATCCCCTTAATTATTACCCCTCTAATTAATTTCCAACAAATAAATATCTGTCTTATGTCCCACAAACTTCTGTCAATTTCCTTATCATTTTTTCCCCAACTCAAAGCACACCCTTTTAGAGTTTAGACAAGACATTTCAAGTTCATTTTTTTATAAACTTTCAATCAATTAAAAAAATGGTATTAAAATCCCTAATTGTGATTAGGAATATTAATCAAGGTTAATTACAATCTTGTTGAATGTGACCTGCTTTTTAAAGGCTCCCCCCTGTTAACTTCATTTCTCTCTATTGCAATCTCATTTTCAACACTGCTCTTTCTTTCATTTTCTCTCTCTTCTTTTTTCCATCCTGCCAAAAATTCTTTGGCCAAATTCTTGATTCTCCTTCTGCCAGCATTGTTGCTATTACTATTGACCACTCCACATGGGAAGACATTCTTGTTGCTATAAGCAAAAGCTCAGGAAAGGCCTCTGGTCTCCAGAAGAGGATGAGAAACTCATTAAGCACATAACCAAGTATGGCCATGGCTGCTGGAGCTCAGTTCCTAAACTCGCAGGTATTCGTCTATTCGACTTTCCGCCACATTTCGTATGCGAAAAAGATGTCCTTTCCTAACACATTTTGCAATCTTGTAGGGCTGCAAAGGTGCGGGAAGAGCTGCCGGCTCAGGTGGATCAATTACTTGAGGCCGGACTTGAAAAGAGGCACATTTTCTCAGGAGGAGGAGAACTTGATTATCGAACTTCACTCGGTTCTCGGAAACAGGTAACTTACATTCATCATTCATCAATCATCATTAGTACTGTGTAGTGTGTACGACTCTCGTCTGAGTATGCTTAACTGTTGACGACGTATTGACTTTTTGTTCGCGAATGATCATCAGATGGTCGCAAATTGCTGCACAACTGCCTGGAAGAACCGACAATGAGATAAAGAACCTATGGAACTCTTCCATCAAGAAAAAGCTAAGGCAGAAAGGGATTGACCCCAACACTCACAAGCCTCTTTCTGAAGTCGAAAACGAAGAGAAACTCGCCTCGACCAGCAGCAAAAACGAGAAAACTTCTTCCAGCGAACTGAGTTACCACGAGCCAGAAAACTCCAACAATCAGCCACTCGGACTAGAGAAAATGAAGCAGTCCAATTCCATCTCCATTGACAGATATATTGAAAACTCTTGCAACGGTTTAGCACCGAATTCGACACAAGAGTTCTTCCTCAACAGATTCTCCGCAAGCCATGAAAGCTCAAGTTCCACAAGTTGCAAGCCTTCTGATTACTCAAGCCTCTTCTCCTTCCAACAGGCCTACAACCCGAATATCGCCCTTTCAGCTACTCCAAACACGAACTTCCTCTTCAGTCCCAACACGAAATCCTCCGAAATTGATCAGTTCACTCCCAACATTCCTGTCATGCCGTCCCTGTCAAGCTCAATCGTCACTCCTTCGACCCGAATCAACAGCTCCATTAGCCCTTTCATGATAAACAACAGCAATGGCAGCAACAATTTCTACGAAAACAACAATGCGTTCCAGTGGGAAGTTGCAACGGACAGTGTAAAACTGGAGAAAGCGTCGCAAATCCAACCGGAAGACGAGATCAAGTGGACAGAATATATGCAAACCCCTTTCATACTGGGAAACTCTGTTCATAACCAGAACCAAAGTGCAGGACATCATCAAGAAATGTACAACGAGACGAAACCGCTAGCGAATTTCGGACCTGAAGTGGTATTGAACGGCGGAAACTGGCTCTCAAATCAACAGCAGGCTGCAGCAGAAATGTTCAACAAGCAGTTCCAGAGGATGCCAACTACATTTGGACAGTTTACTTAGAGCGAAGCTTCTTGATGCTGCTAATTCTTGAAATGAGGTACTGTGTGCTATAGACCTCCTTGATTCTTAATCTGTATATAGGGGACCAATACTACAGAAAATTCCTCATCAGCTTCATGATACCGACATTTTTAGACTTGAAAAAAACCCCAAAAATTGTGATGAATTGATGAGCTTGTTATTTTATTACTACTACTGCTACTACATGTTTGGATTGGTAATAGAGGAGTTATTACTTATTATTATTATTTTGCGAGTTGTAAATTACTTACTGTTAAAAGTATGTAACATGTGATTCTTTGAAAAATCTATGTTTTAAGAGTTTAAGGTTACTTTTGATTATATATGTGTTGTGGAGTTATTTTTACAGTACTAGTATGGTGGAGTGATTCCTGTCAAGACAATGACTATCTGATGATATTATTACTTTTAAACTCTGCTACAAGAACCAATCTCTTTCAAGTACTAAGGTTCTGTCTACAGGCAAGTGTACAACTGAAAAAAGATGATGAGCTACTACTAAAAGTATTGTGTAATGAATGATTCAAGGAACCATTTCCCCTTGAATGGATGTCTATCGTTTTCACTTTTCCACACTTCTTTAAGTCAAGTCCCCTTCTCCCTTCTCACCTTTCTTTCTTTTTCGTGTCATCTAATCCCCGGTCTAGTTCAATTCACGTTTTTGAAAATTATACTGTATCGGAGTATGATCACGGGAAAGAATTCGTAGTTTCGTACCTATACTATATTTTCACTACTATTTGAAGAGGGACATAAGGAAATGGTCCTGGTTACTAGACGAATCTTGACGTTGATACTTCAAATGAAAACTCCTATGCTTTCATGAAGAATAGGAATTTATTTGTGTTAATTGGGCAAGCTAGAATAGTAGGGAAGGGCTGATTTAGGGGTACCTAGAACTAGAACCATCACTCGGCCCTTAATAAAGGGCTACCAATTTGGAGTCATTTTCTTGGTTTAATATTATTTCTTGAGCCATAATGAAAGGAAAACAAGTTACTTCAGAAAGAATGAAACATGACATTGGAGGTTTATAGTCAAAGGACCAAAGCAAACTTTTGCATGTGACATTTCCATGTCAACCTTTCACACTCACTATGCCCGTCCGTCTATCGTTGTCAAAAAAGCCTTAGTTGAAATGTTTTGGGGTTGGAGTGTGTAAAGTGTAAACCCAACCCGGGGACAAATTATTATACTACTATTTATCTATGTAAGTACTTCGATTATTTTGATGTTACAAGACACAAATTATCCACCGATAATTAACTCATGTATCATGGGGATTGAAAAAGTCCTCATCTTCCACTTCTCTATTATTGATGCATGTAGAGCTCACCTATTGTACAAGCAAGGGCAACTTCTTGGTACATTAGTATTAGTAGACCACTTAAATTAATAAAGTTATATTCAGTTCACTTTAATTTCACTTGTGTTCATTTATGTTAAGTATCGTTTAGTTCAGGTCCATTTTGTTCAGTTCAATTCGGTTCAATTCAGAGATTTTCAGATTCATAGAACGAAGTCTAAGTTATCTGGTAGCTTTGTATGAAATAAGTCAATCTAACTTATCAACCAATTAATTTAACAGATAATTGTATAATAAACCGCTAAATTATCAGTTGTCTCTTAGACTATTGATTCATTTCCTCAAATATTTTTTTTGAAGAGGCAAATCTATTCTAATCCTACTCCTACTCCTACACTAACCCAATACCAACCTTATACCCCACACCAATACCAACCTTATATCA
>JAYMSL010002710.1:0-13757 GCA_036897195.1 Plantago coronopus | reverse complement strand
AGGTATATCAAGCGAACATGTGATGAACTCTTTTGTCACCCGTAAATGCTTACTCTTTCATGTTCATTAAAACTTTTGCCAGATAGAACGTCAAGGGAATGATGTAACTATCACTGCTTTCTCGAAGATGGTTGGTTATGCGCTCCAGGTCTGCATTCTTTCTAATTTTTATTTTTTTGTGAAGATGAGGTCGAGTATTGGTTTGTGAGTCTCATGTGACCCTCTTTTGACTTTCTTTATATTATTGTTAATTTTATGTGAGAACTCGTATTTTGTGTGTGTATTCTGTTCAACTGAGGCGATGTTTATGCCTAAGATCTTATGTGTGGTGTTCGCCTGTTGAGTTCATGTACATCTTCTCTCCCACATGTGTTTCAGTTTGTCAAAGGAGCTGGGTCCGTTACGTAGAATAGCAGAGTTCTCTTGATTCTGTTGACTTGAGCTTACATGATTAGTTCGGTCTTGTGGTTGATGAATATATTAATCTACAACCATCAATCTTTCTTTTCCTTCATCCAGTAATTCTATTTGCTGTTAGGAATGATTAGTCAGTTAATTTATTTTCAACTATATAGGCGACTCAACTGAGCCAAGCCCAGATTTATTTTTTACTGGTAATCTGACGTGTCTTCGTAAACTCGCAGGCTGCTGACATCTTAGCAAAGGAAGGAATTAGCGCCGAGGTATATCATAAGTCAAATGTTTCTTCTTTTTAGTACGTAGTTAAATAGTGAGTCTCAGTTTGAACTGTACTCATCTGGTTTTTCTGCAGGTGATAAATCTTCGCTCTATTCGCCCTCTAGATAGAGCTACCATAAATGCTTCTGTTAGAAAAACCAACAGGCTTGTAACTCTCGAAGAGGGATTCCCTCAACACGGTGTTGGTGCTGAGATCTGGTAATTTCTTACACAGCTTTATCCTTGCTCAAGGTTCTAGTCTAAACTTTCTTGCATGCTAATGTCACTTTTTATTGCAGCGCGTCTGTTCTTGAAGATAGCTTTGAGTATCTTGATGCCCCTGTTCAGAGGATCGCTGGGGCTGATGTTCCCATGCCCTATGCTGCGAACCTTGAGAGATTAGCCCTCCCACAGGTATGCCCATGATTTTTAGTTTTCTTGCCTTCAATTAAGGGACTCCGTATGAAAGCCATAAACTTTGGCTTGGTTCCTGTATCTGTTATACTCATTTAGAATTCTCCTTTTCAGGTCGAAGATATTGTCAGGGCCGCAAAGAGGACCTGTTACAGATCAACTGCGTTGGCTGCAACTGCATAGAGGGTTTCTTGTACTCATTTTTTGTGTCGAAATAATTCTTTATTCGCCTTTATGGTGTGTACCTTGAGAAAGTCTGGGTTGATCCATAAGCATTTGGATTGACACAAACCGGTTAGATAGCTACAAACAGGAAATAAGGTTTTCAATATCTTTTTGGCAATTTTGGCGAAGTGCATAATGTATAAATTATAGACTGACCCATGCTGGAAGAGAGAACTAATCCATTTCTCATTCTCTTTACATGTTTCTGGAGATCCGAAATTGATAGCCTGTTCACGATTACTTTATGTGTCTCTTTTTTCGACCTTGATATGGTGCTTGCTTGTATTTGTAATTCGTCCACAATAGGGGACTATCACGCTTCACGCCCTCAAAAATAGACCGGGTAAGTTATGCTCTTGTACTGTTAAACTGGATTGTGTATAGCAGTTACTATAATCCAAGCTCGCATGACATTTCGACTGAAACTTTGCAACATACAGTATCTTGAGTTCCTAGAGAACAAAGTTTCTGTGTTAGACTATACATATAACTCATGTTTATTAAATCGATCTATATATATCATTATAGAAAGTCGATGGTCTAACATAAGACTTACTCTAACCTAAATCACAAAAATACTTTCGGAAACAAAAATAGTCCTATATGGGAAACAAAAATAGTACTATATCTAATCAATGTACGCTACAACTTCCACAGATCAACAACAAGAAATGGCAAAATTTGCCCCTTAAAATCATCACATACGCCCAAGGGTAGCCATCTTCATCTTCAAACTTTGGGTGGAGCCCAATTTCCAGACTTGAAATCTTTATAGAAACTGGACTTCCTCGAAACAACATAAAATACTGCATATGAATGAGCAAATGAGCACGGAGAATATAACGGAACTGCAAATTTGCAGTAAAACTTAAGGAATATAATGGTGTTTTGCGACATACCAGGAATAGCCGGGATGATTATATCTGGACTTTTCAGGATGTCATGAAGTGTTCTTCTCTCATTTACTTTCACCCATTTCGGATGACTGCCTGCAAAGTCACAAGCACATAACTTCCTCTATAAGCACATGAAAGTGAAGGTTCTTTACACAACAGATTAAGTTGCACGATGACTAGCAATGGAACATGAGTATCTGGAATTAATTTCAGTACATAGATTACGACAAAACACATACTGTACAAAGTTGAAGCAGTAGAAAAGACGAAATACTTCAATAAAGAGGGAGAACATTGAAACAAGCAATAGTGCAATACTAATCAAAATGTTATCATCTGAGAAGGTGAGTATGTCGTTTACTGTACAGTCCTGAAGTTATAGCTCCTAAATGGTGGAGAAAAATGTCCTCTCTTCTTTATTATGCAAATTGGCAGGATAATAACATAATTAACACATAGCAAAGTAATGATTCATTTATCTATTGCACTTAGGGAGGCAAACGTGCCGTTGGTTTTATAGCTGGAATCTGTTCAAAGGATCATGAAAATGTAGAAACATACCACCAACAACTGAACTACGCTTGTCGTCGTTGTCTTCACCATCAAAATTTTCTAGATGAGACGCAGCTGTTCCTTGTAACAAATAGCGAAGAACTTCTTTCTTCGACAAATGAATTCCAGAATCAGCCTGTTCAATGAAAGTTTTAGATGACCGTAACAAATGACAAATCAAAAGATGCTGGCTAGGTAAGGCTGTAAAAATCAAAATTTCATATGTAGATACATTCAATGTAGTTTTCAGGTACAGCATTAGCATACCACATATTATTGATTCAAATTTTCTCCTCGTAAGATTGTAGAACGTCATATAAGAGCAACCCATTGTCCTGATATGTTTCATAACTCTTACCTCGTAGTACAACTCAATGGCATCGCGGGTGTACTTATTTTCTGTATCCCAAGGCAAAGGCGGACTACTATCTGAGAACATGTTTGGAAGCTAAGGATCACCATAATAAATGAAACAACATAGGTTTACTATAAATGATGCTGCATCAACTCAATCATGGTTCCATAACCGAACAATACTAAAATTCATGATTTTAAGATTGGTAGAACAAAAAGGTTGCGTAAAGGATATCATGTCCAGATGAGCCGAAAGCATGTCCGTCTCACAGCAATCTTCTATTATGTCACTGGACATAACCTCTGCATAGAGAAGGACAACAGGCCAATGAAGAATATTACTTTTGTCTAGCACAGGCTTCTTGACTCCCGTGAGTTCTTGGTACATAGCCTTCCCAAATGTTATTCGTCTATTTTCAAAGGCAGACACAAGGGCCTGTAAGATTCAATTAGCATAAGTTCAGAAAACCAGAGCAATTTCAAAATTACCAGTATATACAAACATTGCTAAAAGCATTGAACCTTGGCTTCTCCCAAAGCCTTTGAAACTTCAAGTTCATGCCGTTCAATTTCCGATTTCTTCATATCTATTTGCTTGGCAAGCCTTCTAATTTCTTCATTGTCCGGAGAAACCTGAAGGCCTTTCTCACAGTACAATAACGCTTCATCCAACAGATTGAGCGAGACTGATGCTTTGACAGCTCTGTAAAATGCCTGCATATCATAATAACACATATCAGTACTTAGTAGTCGTGTGTAGACCTATGAGCCATATATGAACACACGAAAACAACCTTAACATTAGTCGAAGAAAGTCTAATAGCCTCCTCAGCATCCTGCAGAGCTCGCCTGTTATTCCCCAAAAGCAAATTCACATGAGCCCTATTCGAATAAAGAAGAGAGGTCTCGGAATCGCTCAACGCTTTCTGATTAATCGCTCTCGTGTAACAATCAAGAGCATCCGAGTAGTGCTTCTTTCCTTTCTTAATATACTCATTACCTTCCTCCTGAAAAACAAATTAATATACTAAAAGTAACAGCTGCATAAAGGCATGAATAAGAGCAAATTAAAGCAAAATCGAAATTAAAGTTTTAAGAATGAAAAAAGAACCTTGAGTTCGAGAGCGGTGGTTTCTTTGAGAGCAGAAATAGCTTCAATTGGGAATACTTCGTCACTGCCTGCTGGTTCCATTAACACAGACATTAATCAATTGGGAAGAAATTCAGAGAGCAATGATGTTTCAGGAAGAAGAAGACACACGGTTTATGCAAATCTGCAGAGTGGTTTTGGTGAAGAAGAAGAAGGAAAGTGTTAATGGGCCAGCCACTTTTGGGCTTTGTTCTACAAAATTAAGGCCCAATTATTTGTTTTTTCCAGCCGACCAACATCGCGTACTTTTTAAAGGGGGTAAATTACATCTAAAGGATGGTTTACAAAGATGTATTTGAAAAAAGTCAAAGTGTCAAAAAAATTACAAATCAAGGCAAAACAGTAATAATCTGTACATTTTACGAAAATATGTACATTTAAGCACACAATTGCACCCCAAATGTACACATTTCCAACTAAAATCTGTACATTTGTGATCAATATAATGTTTGTCACTATTTTGCCTTTTCTGAAAGCACGTATCCCAAGAGGTACCGGCTTGTAATCCTCTCTTTTAAAGGACCGGCTCTTCTTATCTCTAAAAAAAAAGGACCGGCTCTTCCAACGGTACGTATTTTGGGAGAATTCAAGGCCGGTACATGTTGGGAGACATGTATTCAGAAAAAGTCAAAATAGTGCCACACATTATGTTGACCACTATTGTACAGATTTTAGTTGGAAATGTGTACATTTGGGGTGCAATTATGTTATAATTTGTGCAAAATGTACACCTTAAATGTACATATTTCCCTAAAATGTACAGATTATTACTGTTTTGCCTTTATCTGAAATTTTGAAGAAAACTTTGCCTTTTTTTTGAAAACATTGTTGTTAACCATTCCTTGTTTGTAATTTACCCATGTATTTTTACATTACATGGCTTAAACTCTAAATTTTGTTAAATTAAAGTCAAGTTAGGAAAAATCCTTCAAATGGTCATGTATGTTTACTGCTCCGCCCATTTGATCCTGTAAGTTTTCCACTCCCTCATATGGTAATGATACAGGACCATTTGGAGGATTTTTCAGTCAAGTTACTTATTATTTGAGAACAAACAATTGTTAGTATGTGTATAATGATTTATCAGGTAAATACAAAGTGATTTGATGGAGTATCGATATAATATTTTCACTTATAATTCAACACATATACCTGTAAGATACGTTCACTTTTTAACTGAAAAAGAGACGATGATGTTTTTTTAAAACGCTAATGTTTTGACCAAATGTAACTTTTTTTATTATAAAGTATAAATAATACACTTCAAACCTACGTTTTAAATTTGGGGTTGAACCGGGCGGTCAACCGGATTTTGGGTTGACAAACGGGTGATAAAGGAAGATTTAGCTATGGAGTTCGGCCCAGAACCACCCGGGGTTGAACCACGGTAGAACCGGGGATGAACCGTAGTTGAACCGTTCAATGGCCCGAAAAAGGAAGGAAAATATTTTGAAAAAAGGCATCTTTTTTTTTAAAGACAAGATTAGACTGTTTCTATGTTATTCATATGTTTTGGATATTTTATTTGTTTGCATTTGAACTATTCTTTGACATTTTATGATGTTTTTACTTTACCAATATTAATTCATTGATGAACGATTGATTTAATTGTCCAACATGCCGTTTTATCTATTTGTTTATAACATGGTAATACATTAATATATAGTTGTAGATGTGTAGAATATGTGCTAGGTATAAATATTTTAAAATTGAGGTTGACTCCGAGTTGACCCTGAACGAACTGGTTAAACCCCTTTCAGAGAAATGTCTGGCCCGAAATCCGGGTCTGCTTTTTAAAACATAGCTTCAAACACCGCTGTTATATAGAAACAATAATATTCTTAATTGGTGCACTCAACCACATTACTCTACCACCACATTGTTGGCTCTAGGGTTCCTCTTTGTCAGGACCAACTGCTACCCCTAGATAACCAGGAGTTGGTACGTGCTTTTGTGGAGGTTCGTGCTCAGTAAACATGTTTATAGTGAAGCGAATGCTCTGGCTGATAGTTTAGCGAAGTTTGACAGTATGACTCTAGTATCGTAGTTTAGTTCTTCTGATTATGCTTGGGATCGTATTCATATTTGGCTTCTGACTTGTTATCATGAGGAAATGGTTGAGGGAGCTGATCGGGCTGTGATAAAACCTCAGACCTTTCCTATTTGTAAATTAGCTTTCTAGTAATGTATATGTTTCGTTTGGTTTCGAAAAAAAAATCAATGTTTTTAGAAAAAAAAAACTTTTTTTTATTCACTTAGAGAAAATCAAGTATTTTAAACATTTCAATTATTGATACACGATAACAAATACTAATACAGCATAAACTGACAACATTGATGACCAACGAGTTTCAAATATGGGCCTTTTTACCCCCGGGTTCCATACTTGTGCTCGTTTAGTTTTTGTATAAGTTTGTTATGATGTAAAAATAACTAAATATTTTATAATTCAAATTTTCATGTAATAAAAAAGATCTCTCCCAAAACCGAAAGTTACAGAAAAAACCTTTTCCAATAACAATGAAGATTACATTCTTGAAACTTCACATAGCCAGTGATACATTGATCACAACAAATGATCAATTATGTTCTTCATTATTATTTCTATTCTTTTCTTTATTTGTTGATTTATATATGCATACAAGTTTTGTTTCAAATCCATTTTCCCCAATCCTTCCAGGTACCCGGAAATGCAGAATCATTAACCCTGTTGAAGTAAATCCGATCTTTCATCACAAGGAAATACACATTCTTATGATTTGTAGGCATGGCACCACAGAAAATACCCCTATGTTTTGACCCCGAATCTAGTCTACAGGTGAACGTCGGGATTTTAACATCTATAACGTTCGTGGACCACCCACTCGAAGTGCCAGGAGCCACTGTTCTACCGGTCCTTAGACCATATGAGTCTACGCAGTAATACGTGAGTGCAGATGGGAGGCGATTCACGAAGATGATTGATGGTACGAATGGAGGAGGTTTCGTAGACTCCGCAGAAAATGATACAAAGATGATGCAAAGGAACAAGGAGATTGTTCTAATGGTGAAGTTAGCCATTGTGATAAGGTTTACTCAGTGGATGGACCTTGTTCTATTATCACTTATTTATAAGTATTTGTAAACCCAAGTTTCCCAGTGATAATGTCCCAGATTAATTTTTTTTGTAGTAAAAAGATTTCATATTTTTGTTCTATTATCACTTGTAATTAAAGTTGAATTTTTTTTTACCACAAATAAGTGGAAACTATAAGGATTTGTAAAATCAAGTGTATAATATTTATACATCATTTTACTTTTTTGAAAGTATGTATACTAAAGAATTGGTACTTTATATATGAAAAATGCAACCTAAATGTACTTCTTTTTGGGCTTTTACTTATTTTTGTTAATGCTTTTATGCAAGTAACTTTTTAATACTTGTTTTTGCTTCTTTTTTTTTTTTTTTTGTTAAAAAGATCTTAAAAGAGGAAGTTCGAAGAATCTTAATAGAAAGAAGGTGTTGTTAGTAGGAGGTCAATGGTATGAGTTAAAATGTATGTCCAGAAGGTTTAGATGCATTGTTGATTTTTTTTTTGAAATGACACGAAAAGAGCATATGATATGCTCGGGAGCAATTACAAAAATGTCAAAGACACTACCAGACCTTAACCGAGACTCAACATCGAGATTAGCAAAAAACATATCTGAACCCGAAAAACCGATTTCACCTAAACCAACACCCAAACCTAAACCTAGCTAACAACACCTGAGACACTACCCAAACATACACCAACAAACATGGGGTTCGGCTCACCCCCAAACCCGAATTCCCCTAAACCAACACCGACTTGAACCAACTCTTTATAACCTGAACACAATAACATCTGAATGTAAACAAAAACACGGGTTCATCTAAACCTCTCCAATCAGTCAAACGCACCACTACCTGCATTTCATAAAAACATCACCACCATGCACCACCTCTAACATCCTTCCACCGCTAGCAGTCCCGCTCCACCACCTCACCACCACCGGACATATCCTGGGTTCCTCCATAACAATTCTCATCGGCAGACAGGTCTCCAAGAGCGCATGCCTTTCCATTCGCCCCAGCCTTTCCTCCCATACCACACGCCGCCAGCAGGCCGCGCCACCACCACACGCCTTACCACCTCTCCAACACCACGTGCCTAAACCACATCTCCTGCAACACCACACGCCTAAACCATATACATTAATTAAAGAGCTTTTATTCCCAACAAGCGCGAGTGTGATGAGGATTTCTTGTAAGCGAACGGCCTTCCAACATTATAAGAAAATTCATATAACTTTGGTGTAGATCTGATAACATTGATCTAGGCCCGAACCTGATTAGAGAATTGATCCAATCAGAACATGATTTTTTTTTTTTTTTAATAAGTAAACTATTACTCCCTCTGTTCAAGGAGAAGCTTCCCATTTTGTTTTTGGTCAACAAAATAAGGAAATCAACACTTTTCAAGTATTAAATTGTAAGTGGGGTGGTTGTATAATTTTTTGTGTGTTGTAATTAAATGGATGAATAATGATTGGGGACCTCATGTCTAAAAAAGAAAATGGAAAACTTTGTATTGGACAACGAAAAAAGAAAATGAGAAGCTATTGACTCGACGGAGGGAGTACAAGATATCAAGTAAGTCAATAAACACGCGTCCGACATAACTCGAACTCTAGCTAGACCTACTATGCATCTCCCTATATACTTTATCGCTAGACCACCTTATAAACCCATAACCTGAAATTTAATGGTTGAACAATCCAAACATGATTGAAACCTGACTCGGACTCAAATTGAACCGAAATAGGTTCTACCTGAAATTGTCTCGGAATCATTTTCGAATGTTTTCAATAAATATTATAAAAATCTCACAATTTTCTATGCAAAGTATTAGAATCATGGGTTTTTTGATTGCCACAATTTCTGAGTTACCAAAAGAATTAATAAATGTTTGTGCGTCTGAGTCTGAATAATGAATAAGAAATATAATTCTATGGATTATTGGTATAACAGTGAAATTGTGTTCCCAATAGTAATGATGTATTAATTCTCGTTGTCCATTAAATAAACCCAAACAACCTCTTTAAAAGTAGGATATAATGATTTGAAAAGTATTCATTCATACCCATAAAATTTTAACCACTTTTCTTTGTATTGTTCCATAAAACTTTACCAATTGTAAAAATATGAAACTCACCGTGGTTTTTTCCAATAATTAGTCCATATTAAAAATTATTTTTACCTACAATTTTATGATTACACATTATTAAAAAGTAACTCACCACACCAATTTAATTGTTTTTTACAGCACGCTAATTTTAATGATTAATATTTTTTTTTCTGGGACAAAGGGAGTAGGATATAGAGTTATGTCGAACCTTTTTATATAATTTAAGAAGTATGAGATAAAAGTTTAAGTAATGGGTACTCTAACGTGGTTAAGAGAAACCGTTGTTCCCTTTTACAAATTTTAATTTGCTCTAAATTTGGAAATTTGTATTATACATAACTAGAATCGCGTCACGTGTTACACACGTAAATCATATTCATGTTATTGTGGCACTTTTTTATAGGTTTTATATTATTTTTATTTTGTTTTTTTTGTTTGATAAATTGTGTAATTTTCGACTATTTATTAAAAATATAAAATTATCGAAAAATATTCATTCTTGGTGTCAAATCATACATATTAACAAATAGATTATTTTAGTGAAATCTGAATTATTTTTGGATAAGCATAATGTGATATAATAAATCATTTTTATAAGAATTTGATAAAAATATGTAATTTTCGACTATTATTTAAAAATAAAATTTGTCGAAATATTTCATTATGGATGTCAAATCGTGGATATTAACAAAGAGATTATTTTGGTGAAGTCGGAATTATTTTTGGATAAACATATTTTTATAAATTCAGATTACGAAAACAGGAGAAAAAGATGGAATAGATATGGTAGATTTAAAAAGTTGTAAGTAACGTGAATTGTATATTTGCATGTTATTTATTGAAAATTTTCAAATATGGGCTCTAAATTTGAATTCAATTGAACAATAAATATTTTAAAATTAAATAATCTTTTCAAATGTATTTCTGCTTATTATATATCTTTAATATACAATAAATTTGCACTATACATAATATGCAAAACTGGATTATAAATAATTTTTTTTGGTTTTGGCTGGAGTGTGAAATGTTTTGTTTATTTTTTTATTGTGGAAGAATTGTTGACTCTCGTAAGAGTTTTAATAGTAATGAATTGGCAGTAGAAGGCAGTGACTATTTCAAAAATTTAGAGTTAGATCCGGTATTAGACATTTTTGATAATTTGGAGTTAGTGGAGGAGGATGAGCACTAGTTCAATTGTTGCAATAATGGGATGGTAGATTTTTCAATTTCATATGAGGATGACGAGATTTTGTAGGTAATATGAGAATTCAAAATTTTTAAATGACAAAGGAGAGCTAAGAAATTACTGAATCGAGAAACTGAGCTTAATCTAGGCAATAAAATAACAAAAATTCGTCAATAAATTATCCAAATTATGACAATAAAACAAGAAGATCACACGCAATTAATGTCTTAGGGGAAAACAAGTAGTACAACTACCTTTCTGTCAAAGATTTGGTCGAAGATCCAGATTGAAAAGACAGAAAAAAAGCAGAAAGGACAAGAGAGGAGAGAGAAGAAAGATAGAAAGAAGGAAGGGGACTCTTTCACGCAAGCAATTTGGTGTCGGGGAAAGAAGATCGTAAACAAGAAAAACACAGGCAACAAATATTATGAGAAAGGGTTAGATGCATAATTTGGTGAGAAAGAGGTATAACAGTCTATAAATTGGCTTAGATAATATTTATTTTGACATAATAAATATTAGGTTTATAAGAAAGGGTTTTAGAGTGATATGATAAGTCATTTTGGACCAGATATGAATTTTCTCTTAAATAAAACAAATATCGCGTTTCTTATCATTCAAATCGAGTCGGACTTAAGCTCTGTTCTTTCCAACTGAAAATTTCTGAACTAAACTAATGAACTGAACTAGAGTACAACTTTGAATTAATCAAAACTAAACTAAACTAAACTAAAATGAAAGGAACTGGATTTTAGTTTTAAAAAATAGAGATTTTAGATTAATACAAAAAGAATAAAGAGAGCTTTTTCACTTTTTCTTCTTCACCCCTATCGTTGTTTTATTTTCTATTCGTCTATTCTATTTCTCTTCTACAGTGAATATTATAAGTGGTAAAGCGAGGATTAATAATTGTTCCAAATTTCTTCCGACACTTTACTATCAAACTTCTCATATCCTTTCTTCAAAGAAATCAGAGTATACATCATTCCCTTCCCCAACAAGAAACTTTTATTAATCTCAAACCATGCAGAATACATAAGTGAGCATCATAAATGCTCTAAAAAACGAACCCAAAACACAAACCTCGACTCGATCAAACTATTATCATGGGATGAAAAATCATGTTTGAAATGTCGTCTTTGACATAATGAGCTCCAAATCCATCCCCGTGCTGGTACACATGGTGTGCCGTTCTAGCAAGACCTATAACACTTTTAGCGTAACTGGTATTAAACTCGTTTTCTGCAACTTGTAATTCTTTGTTCATCTTCTTCCATGTCTTCTTTATCAAACTACTTTGATATTCTCGAGCATCTTTCTCTGAGCCACCGGTTTCATTCATGTAGCATTGCATCACTTTCGGCACGTCTCCTCTTTTCATCTCATCCTATTTCAAATAACAACAAATTAATACATATTTAATGTATCACTAGAAAGATATTAGTTAGATCTAATGACATATTTGGTACTAAACTTTAGTAGTTTTGAGGTTTG
The DNA here is from genome assembly GCA_036897195.1 of Plantago coronopus. Lineage (NCBI taxonomy): Eukaryota > Viridiplantae > Streptophyta > Magnoliopsida > Lamiales > Plantaginaceae > Plantago > Plantago coronopus. Next base: position 1,619 of record JAYMSL010002710.1, on the reverse strand, counting down.
TTCAATCGTATGAGATGAGGTCTATTCAATTTATAGATTTTCAAACCAATTAAACAGAGTTTTTTATGAGACTAAAGGTAACCCTACCCTACATCTGATCCAAATTTTGAGGTTAAAAAATACAACTCATTTAAACGTGGGACTATTTTATGCAAAATTACTTAAAAGTTTAGGACCATATATATATATTGCACGAATTAATTCAATAAAATTAGAAAAAAATTTACATACCGGCGACGTTCCCCAATCATCCATAAGCCTTAAGATGATGGACGAAGACCAAACAAGATGGTGATACTTGTACAAGGATTCAACAGTCTCCTTCTTGATTGGATTTGTAAGCAAGAAGAAACCATGGGTTAGTACAACCGAACCTCCTACTGAGATCCATCCACCTTTCAGGTACTCCTCCATGGTTGGTGTATACCTCTCATAGTACCATCTTGCTTCTTGTAGGTCTACTTTTGCATAATCTCTCCACTGTACAAAACCATTAATCAGTTTTATTATATTCTAAATATTACGAGTTTAAGACATGTGAATGTGAAGGTAAACATCATAAGGAGAGTCGGCCTGTAAAAGAATGTGACAGCGTTAAATAGATTTTTTTCGTACATATAGCATATATTATGGGAGGTAATTCACTCTCGGGAGTCTAGATAATTAATGCCACCTTTTGGCATGGTTGGGCTTCAACATAAATGTTTCACAAGACCGCTTCAATTTTCTTAAGATTGATGATTTAAATGTTCAAACATGAAGTTTTTGTAGATGAATTCAGAAAAAAATGAACCTTATCTGTGGTTTTCTATCAGGCTATCACTCAATAGATAGAACTAGGCATTTCAAGTCATTTATGTGGGCCAGATGCACCACCCAGTTATTGTAAATTTGTTTTTTTTTTTTTTTTTTTTTGAGATATACTTTTTTAATTACTTTGTTTTTAGAAATTTTTAACTAATAATCAATGCTCTCAAAGTCTTAATACATATGAAATAATCACTCATTGTGGGGATTGAACTGATGACCTCTTGAATCAGGGATGTCTCAGCTAACCAAATTTATTCTTTAAGCAATAATGATTTTTCATTTTACGTGGGATTCTAATTCTTAATTAAGTGGTATTTCCCAATATACCACAAACCTTTACCCACTAAATTTGACGCGCAATTTAAGTATATGCGTTAAAATAATAGAGTAAATGAAAAAATAAGTGGGATATATTACTTTTTTGATGATAAAGTAGTAAATATTGATGTTAAAATGATATTTTAGTGTGTGAAGTACCTTTTTTATATGGTAATGGGTAAAGTTTTACGAGATATTCAAAAATGAAAATGAAAAGTGGATAAAGTTTTGTGAAGGAATGTGATGGAGTAAAACTGTAAAATATTCTGCCTGTTATAGTAGAATATTGGGTAATATGGGGTCCAAAGTGTGACACTCCAATTTGAGCAATAATTAGGTAGATTTATATTAAATTAACATTGGAAAATAGACTAGTGTGTCGTTAGGTGGTCTACTAGAAATAACCCGTGGCGCTGCCACGGTACAGTTTAAGCTTTTACAAAATATAAAGAACATTAGTTAAAAGAAATCTTGTAAATATTTCTCAGTCC
>JAYMSL010002709.1:0-13759 GCA_036897195.1 Plantago coronopus | reverse complement strand
ATAATACCTGATAAATACACTGTATCTTTTTAGATATTAAGGAATAACCACTACAATACTCTTCTAAAATGTCATACACCATTTGACATGTATTATGGTTAGTTAAAGGAAACAAACAAATCAAATCCTAGAACACATATAAGAAGGTGATTTCAGAGGAGTGTCTAGTACCCTCAATAAGATATTAAGTTTGATTTTTCACTCATTCACATTGTTCCAACAATTTTTAGTGATGGTTTTTGCTTCTTGCGGTTGAAACAAGTGATAATTCCAACAATTTTTTTAGTGATAATGTCATGATTATGAAATATAATGCGGACACAGAGTGGGGCGAGAGGTGGCATTTCGTGTCGTTCAAATTTAAATATGTACATATATTACCATTGAAATTTTAAATATTTTAATATTTCGTCCACACAAATTTTAAAAATATTATTTTTGTCAACCCAACTTTCAAGTGTTGGTTTATTAGATGTTAGGGGAATAACCACTGGTTCACCAACACAGAAACATGTCAAAGTGTCCTTTTGTTGGATTTTTTTCAAAGGAAAAAAAAAAATTTTATGCAAACTTAATACCCGCACTATTTGGAAGATTATAGAGGGTGTCGTGATGCCCCTATTATCTGAAAAAAACCTGACTCCGTAAGTTAAATTGAAATGAAAAAGAAGGAGTGCAAGAGGTGATGGCACGTGGAGTGCAGAAGCAATTAAACAGGTTGATAAAATTCCAGCTCAAGAATAATCAAATGAATGAACTTTTCGCAACAACTCAACCCCGCCCCACAAACCACAAGGACAATTTTAATTAATAAATACTCCATGTAACCAATGAAGAAAATACAGTAGTATAGTACCAGATAAACATATTTTAAATAACAACAATGACATATAATAGATAATTGCAAGTAGATAGATTTAGTACACATTTAGACAGAAGATTGTTTCTGGGTAGTTCGAAAAATGATTGAAAGATGGTGTCGCATCCGAGGAGGATGGTTTATATGCAGTACTTGCTTCAAGAAGCACCACGAATCTTCTTCTTTACCAATAATATACCTGCTCGGCACTAGTAGAACTAAACAATGCTTATAAAGCTTGCAGACAATGCCATTGAATAACGTACGTGTGAGATTCATCTTTTGTGCTTGGCCGGCACATTTGTAATTACAAACATTATCATTTCGTTACATTCTCAGATTCTAGACACACACAGGGGCGGAGCCAGGATCATAAACTAGGTAGTGCGCAACTAGAACTATAGCATTATAAAGAAAAAAAAGACAAGACTAATATATCAACCATAAGGGGCTAAGGGCGTAGTCATGAATTTTTTTTCCGCCCCCGTTCTAATTTTAAAGAATCACCGAACTTTTTTCTAAAAATTACGAAATATTTCATCTAGTAATCGTTATTTAAATGTATATCGTTCAAAGTGCTTAATTTTAAAGAATTTTCTAAAAATTACGAAAGATTTCATTTAATAATCGTTGTTTTACATTTATATCGTTCACAAGTCTAGTTTGAGTGATTTTAACTAATATTAATAAGGAACCTAATTTATTTTAAGAAATGCGCATTTTAAAATATGTAACTATCTACAATTTTTTTAAAAAAAATCATTTCAACCATGCATGTTTTGCTATTGTTATAGTCTCTTTTACAATTTTATTACATAAATTGATCGAGTTAAAACATCAAAAGTAGCTAGGTAGTGCAGTCCAGTTTAATTACTCCAAAAGTTTCAAAGTTTTTTAAATATAAATTTATTTTTTTTGGTGGGGGGAGGTTGGGTAGTGCTGGCGCACTACCCTGCACATATGTGCCTCCGCCCCTGTTTGTTCCCCAAACCCATTTACGCCCGCTTTTTCTTGATACATAGATTGTATTCAATATATTTAAATAAATGGTTTTCATTCTCGGAGCGGATCCAGAAATCAGAGTTCGGAAATGAAACGGTCCCTAATATACTCATGCTCATACTATTACATATTCCCTTTATCATAAATTCATATTAGGCGATCAAATATGAAATAGTATATATGAAAATATATCTCTATTTCCTCCGTTTAATAACATTTGTCCATTTTTAAATTTTAATGTCAACCTTTATTGAATTTGACATCGTAATGATAAAATATTTAATAAAATTATATTACAATACTTTAAATATTAAATTTTCAGTATATAATTCAATTAAAGATTTTAGACTTGTAGTTTAAGATTAGTTTAAGATTAATACACAGTCAAAATTGAAAAACTTTGACTTAAAAAATTGTTAAAAGTTGACCACTGATTTTGAACGTATGTCGATATGAATAAAAACATAGGAGTAATGCTTGACAATAGTACGTATCATAAACCGACATATGCTCATTACAATAACATATACTCCATCTTTCTCCAAACAGTTGTTCACTTTTAATTTTTACAGTCAAATTTTTCGAATTTCACTGCTAATAAACTCTAATGCAAAATTAACAAACTATATTACTTCATCCTTCCCAAATTATGCTTCCCGTTTTGATTTCCGGTCAACAAAATAAGAGAAGAGTATTTTGATTAGAATATTTGTAGTGGAGGTGAAAAGTAGATATATTAATTGTTAGCGGAAATATGATGTACAAAAATGGAAACATAAAGCTTTAAATGGAACACTCAAAATGACAAAATGAGAATCTTAATATGGGACGGAGGAAGTACAATAATTTACATACAAAATCTTCTTAATATATTTTACGAGTAATTCACAGTCAAAATTTAGAAAGTTTGCCTGCAAACAGTCGAAAGCAGACAACCGGGACGAATCGCACACCAAAGTCATGCAAGAAGAATCCACGAAAGCCACCAACTCACACAATACGTGCTTGACAGTGGTGCACATTTCCCATTCCCTCCACCGTCATTTCCCCCAACGCGTTACTAAACAACCCAACAAAACAAAACAAACACCCCCATTTCTTCACCACTCACCCAGGGGCAAACTCGTCCTTCCACTCACGCAACAAGCCCACTTTCCATTCTTAACCTCACCAAACTGGGTAACTGACAAGGGCAGAAACGTCATTCGACGTTCCTCCATGGGTAGATCTTGAACAAGCAACGACTATTTAACTCTGCCCGCTCGTTCAGCTTTGTTATTCATTACACCACTCTCTCACAGATCTTTCTCTTCTCTCTCTCTCTGTCTGTCCTTTTCCGATCTTGATCATCCATTTCAGGTATATTCTCTTCCATTTTCGGTTTTGTTTCATTCTGTTTGTGTTTCCCGTTTGCTGGTAGGTTTCATTTTGGTGAATTTGTGGATTATGATTTGGTTTTTGTTAGTTGTGAATGATCTGATTGGGGGGAATTGGATTGGGAGGTGGGTTGGATGGTGATCTGGGATTGGGTTGGATCGGGTTGTGATTGGCAATAGGATGCAAGATTGTAGCTTCTTTTTTTTGTGTTTTGTAGCTTTTGGTAGTGTATTGTTGTGATTGGAGCTTGTTTCCAGCTGGGAGGTAGTGTTATTGTTGTAGATCTGGCATGAATCATTTGGTTTGGGATTGGGGAAATGTTTTATGAGATGATCTTGTTTTGGGGTAATGAGTTGTTCTGTTTTGATTGTAAAGGTCTGGTTTTTGTCTGTGTTCTTGGTAGTGATTTGTTTGATTCTGAGATGTAAGATCTGGGTTGTGTTATGCATGAATTGAATATAAAATCTTGGTTTAGAATTTCGATTTTCGAATATAAAGAAGAAAAGAGTTTCAGCTGTCATGTTATTTCATATGTTCATGATTTTTTTTTTATCTTGATGAGTTGAAAAACTGAGACATTTCGATATTGTTATACCATTTTGATATCATATATGTTGAGTCATGATGTCATGATGTCCGGAGTAGGATCTAGCATTGCCTGTTGAAATCTTGAGGAATCCCCACGGTTTACGGTGCAGATCCATAACTAGGACTCATTTTGATGAATTTTAGGACGTGAAAGATCTGATCATGTATGCCTGCATGTAGTTTTCGTCGTGGATATGGTGTCGGTGATGCTATGATTGTTGCTTGTATATATTGACATTTGTGGTGTGATGTAATCTGAGAAGTGTACATTTGTGAAATTGTTTCAGGTACTGGAATAAAGAAAAATGGTGAAGATTTGCTGTATCGGTGCTGGATATGTAGGAGGTCCTACAATGGCTGTGATAGCACTCAAGTGCCCTGACATTGAAGTGGCCGTTGTTGACATTTCTGTTCCACGTATCACTGCCTGGAACAGTGATACACTCCCCATCTACGAGCCCGGTCTTGATGATGTTGTGAAGCAGTGCCGTGGCAAGAACCTATTCTTCAGCACAGATGTGGAGAAGCATGTCTTTGAGGCCGACATTATCTTCGTGTCAGTGAACACTCCCACTAAGACCCGTGGTCTTGGAGCAGGTAAAGCCGCTGACTTGACATATTGGGAGAGTGCAGCCCGTATGATTGCTGACGTAGCAAAGTCCGACAAGATTGTTGTTGAGAAGTCCACTGTTCCCGTGAAAACCGCTGAGGCCATTGAAAAGATCTTGACCCACAACAGCAAGGGAATCAAGTATCAGATTCTCTCCAACCCCGAGTTCCTTGCTGAAGGAACTGCGATTGATGACCTTTTCGCCCCTGACAGAGTTCTTATTGGAGGCCGCGAAACCCCAGAAGGCTTAAAGGCTGTTCAAGCATTGAAGGCAGTCTATGCTCATTGGGTTCCTGAAGAGCGCATCATTACCACTAACTTATGGTCAGCTGAGCTCTCAAAGCTCGCTGCTAACGCATTCTTGGCTCAGAGAATTTCATCTGTCAATGCCATGTCAGCTCTCTGTGAGGCCACTGGAGCCGATGTCACTGAGGTTGCTTATGCTGTTGGAAAGGACACAAGAATCGGCCCAAAGTTCCTCAACGCTAGTGTTGGTTTTGGTGGCTCATGCTTCCAGAAGGATATTCTGAACTTGGTTTACATTTGTGAATGCAATGGTCTCCCAGAAGTTGCAGAGTACTGGAAACAAGTCATCAAGATCAACGACTACCAAAAAACCCGTTTTGTCAACCGCATTGTTGCATCTATGTTCAACACTGTTTCTAACAAGAAGATTGCCATTCTTGGTTTTGCCTTCAAGAAAGACACTGGTGATACCAGAGAGACTCCAGCCATCGACGTTGCTCTAGGACTCTTGGGCGACAAGGCCCAGTTGAGCATCTACGATCCTCAGGTCACCGAGGACCAAATCCAGAGGGACCTTTCAATGAACAAGTTTGACTGGGACCATCCACTTCACCTCCAGCCCATGAGCCCAACCACCGTTAAGAAGGTTCACTGTGTCTGGGACGCGTATGAGGCCACTAAGGGTGCACATGGAGTTTGCATTCTGACCGAGTGGGATGAGTTCAAGAAGCTTGATTACCAGAAGATATACGACAACATGCAGAAACCAGCTTTCGTCTTTGATGGTAGGAATGTCGTGGATGCAAACAAGCTCAGGGAAATCGGTTTCATTGTTTACTCCATTGGCAAGCCTCTTGATGCTTGGCTCAAGGACATGCCTGCTGTCGCATAAGTGCAGCTGTGTACGTTCGGTTCGCCCTTGTGAGGTGCTGCAAGTCTCTCAGTGTGAGGCAGGCAGGCAGGCAAACTACATTCTTTTCGTTTACCGTATATTTTTTTGTTTCTTAAAGAATTGGGATCAGTTTCTGATTTTTGTCATTTGCCCCTTATAGTACTGTCCGTGTTGGCTAAGTGGGCTAAAGTTAGAATCTTTATAATGTTTCCGGTTACCTTGTATTGATAACATTACATTTTGTCATAGTATTGGTTTTCTTGAGGCACACTACTTGTTATTTTGTTTGTTACCTTGGATAACTTCTCGTCAGACGAGGTGTCGGGCGACACCTTGACTGATAATAGAAGATAGAAGATTGAATGTAAACTCACAAACAAACTTTTGTTACGTCTGCCTCTTTACGACGAAAGTTGTTCAGATTGATATACTAAACTATTAGTGTCCCAAAATACGATCATGAGCATTTTTCCACTCTCATGTAATTATATAATGAAAATTTTTCGAGTATTTTCACTTTACATCGACTTTCAACATTCGTGCTTGGTAAAGATAAAATGGTCATGTTTCAGTAAAAGAAAGAAAATATGTATTTTGAAAACTCAGTGCAAAAGTCTTGGTGTATTTTGAAAAGTATGCAAAGCTTTTAGGGTAAGGTTATGTTAAATTTACCTGAAAATCTCTGAACTGATCTGAATGAACTTGAACTGAACTGAATTCAAGTGTGAATTTGTACTACGCACACCTGAACTGAATTGAACTGAACACAACTGAACTGAATTCAAGTGTGAATTTGTACTACGCACACCTGAACTGAATTGAACTGAACAGAACTGAAATTAAGGTGAACTGAACATAGCCTACGTCTCTGTTTAATTCGCATGAAGATATATGAACTAAATTGAATGAATCTAAGCTAAACTTAACTTATTTTAAGTATAAATTTCAATTACGCAAATTTAAACTGGACCGAACTTAACAAAATTTAATTTAAAGTAAACTAAACATATCATAACTTTACATAATATTGAAAGGTTTTAGTAACGGGTGAAAGTTTTTTTAGTTTTTTGGTGTAATTTCCCTATTATTTTAAAGGTTTGAGTGGAATTTGTTAATCACAAATTTTTTTCTCGAGTTTATTTTACTAGAATATTAATTTTAGACTCTTATTAACGTTTACCTTATAACGCCGTTAGCCCCACATATGTCAGATATAATAAAAATAAAATGTAATATAATAAATTTTGAACCCCACCACTAACTTATTAATTACTACCCTCTTCCATTCAAATGCTTCCCATTTAATTTTGTTGACCGTTTTTTCGGTCACAAAATACACCTAGATTATATTATGAATTTCTTTTAGAATAATTATATTAAAATAGTTTGACATTTATATTATTTTAAAATACACCTAGATTTATTTCATAGATGTGAGGAATTTACGTTCGAGAAAAAGTCAACAAAACTGAGTGAGAAACTTTTAACTGAACGGATGGAGTACATCTGATAGAAGTGAACCATACTACTAATATATATAATTACCACAATCTTGAAGATAATATAAACTACTATTCGATTAATCATAAGAAGAGAACTTGTTGGTCTAATTGGTGGAAAAACATCTCGATTTAATAGGAGTCCAGCCTTGGTTTAAAAATAAATGCAAGAAAATACTAGGAGATGGGAGTAGCTCAAAGTTTTGGGAATTAGAAGTGGGAGCAGTAGGTTCAAGGCTTAGGGATTATTTTCCCAGATTATTTCGACTGGAAGTAGATAAGGGGGTAAGTGTGGCAGAAAGGTTAGGTGGGGCGGGGAGTCTCAACAATGCGCGCTGCTGACAGTGGGTTAGACCGCTGCGGGAGAGGGAGAGCGAGTGGCTAAGAGAACTAGAGGCGATTGTAGGAGGAATACAGTTGAGTGCTGAAGTTGCGGACATGTGGGTTTGGGGCACTGGAGCTGCGGGTTCGTATACCGCACGCTTAGGGTACGAATCTCTAATGAACATTGAAGCTAATGAGAGTGAGTTATTTTGGCCTAAGTTTGTATGGAATAAAATGGTACCGTAAAAAATAAATGCATTTGTTTGGAGAGTGATTTTGAATAGAGTAGCGACGAAAGATAACTTAAGTCGTAGGGGTATTTTCCTAAGTATAGATAATCTCTTATGCGCTAACTGTAAATTAGAACAGGAAACACTTTGGCATGTATTGGTGGTGTGTCCTTTTGCCTATAAAGTGTGGGAGCTGGTTTTCGATTGGATTAAAACAAGGATTGATAGGGGTTCGGACTTTACAAGCTTTCTAGAAAATTTCATTAAGGGTAATTCTAAAATTAAAGGGAACTTGTGGCTTATTTTTTGGCATTCTACTCTATGGAACAAGTACACCGGAATGTGTTGGAGTTGATCAAACTAGATTGTTGGTCTTGGATTGATGTGCACTTAGGTCCTAAAAGGTCTTTTAATTTCATTGATTGGTCTTTGGAGCCTTTTCTATGCTTATCTTAAAAACGTGAACAGTGCTATGTGAGGTTGGGGTGGTCTAGTTGTGGTGTGCAGGTCGAAGGTGACGGCGTGGAACATGGACAGCAGCCTGGGAGGTGCAACTCGGCCATGTCTCTTAGGCAATTGTGGACATAATTGAATTGGGTTGTGAGAGGCGTATTAGTGTAGCGTAGTATGTATTAGTTTTATTAATTGTTAAACGCCTGTGGTTTTGTTTGGGTGGTTGAGGGTAGAATGTAATAGGCCTTAATTATGTACAATGGTGGTGGACTTTGGACATCCAACGGTCTGTTGCACTCTTTTTTCCTATGGGAGGTTTTGTCCCAATTGGGTTCTCCTCTTGTAGGTTTTTAAGGAGGCGGAGACTGTTGGGTTCACTGTGCTCAAAGTTAAGGAGGAGGGAGTCGGAGTGGTGAGGCATTGGTTTTCCCCGTGGGTGATGCAGATTCTGCTTAGCTCACTAATGTGACTCATTAATCAATTAATAATAAACTATTTTTGCCGTTTCAAAAAAATAATTACCACAATCACTAAATTACATATAACACCCTACTATATGTCCACTTCTCAAATTAGTACCACAATATTATATTTCCCTTCTTATTTTGTACAAGAAAAAGTAAATTAGACAACGGTTTTGGAACGAGAGTTAGTATGTTAATATGTAGGTCCAAAATCTAACATTTGGTGCCATTTGATTTTGAGCTAATATGTTGTTATCCATCCCTCTTACACAAGTAAATACCACTAGTGAGGTTGATTGGAACATTGAAGTAAATAATAATGTATTTTATTTTGTGGTTTTTACATTAAATTAAATCATTGTTTTGGCAAAGTTACTACGTTGTGATTTAGCAAAGTGTAATTGTTATCATAACAGAGTAGGTTTTATATAAGTGTACTTTCAACTTTTGAAGCGATTTTAAGATCTTGATTTATGAAATTGGAATGATTCTTGTAATTATAAATTTATTTCTGACTTTAGGCTCAAACATTACGAGTTTTGTTCACTAAAAGTGTGTGGGACCCGCAAATGATATATCAAATATATATTCAAAAGATTCGGTGGATTTTATATTATATCAGTTCTAACTTTGACTATGCACTATGACCTTAATTTATTAAATCGGGTGATTGTAATAATTAAATTATTAGATAGTCGTATTCTATTATTTTGTAGGTATTTCTGTTTTGTAGTGTGTGGAAGTCGTAACTGAGATATTCGATATATATTCAATGATTCACTGGATTTTATATTAAATTATTTCTAACTTTGACTATGTACTATGACCTTGATTTATCCAATCGGGTGATTGTACTTACTCCGTCCCGTTCCAAACTTCTCATTTCGTTTTTATTGATGTTAGAACAATACACATTGTTATATATACAATTTTAGTATACTTACTCTATATATTATCCTCAACATGAGTTAGAGGCAATTACAATGGGAAAAAAGTCAACGGAAATGAAACGGAAAGCTTAGCGCGTGACTGACAAACTACAAAAAATATTTTTTATAAAAATATATACAAAATTTCTATAATCTATTTTTGACTAAAGCTAGTAAGCTGCCTATATAAACACACCCCTTGCCCACACAACAAACATCAAAACAAACACATTTCTCCATTATTACAGAGTAAGAAGAAGAAAAGAAAATCTTTCTTTGTTCCAAATTCCAGTTTATTAACAATGGAAAATAATAGCTTAGCTCAAAATCAAGTGCACCAAAACCCTAACAATGTCCCTTATCAGCTGAGAAGCTATCCACAAAATCAAGCTCCTGATTACTATCCCTCTGCTGATACCCCATATCCTCCACCAGGATTTCAATTGCAGCTGGTGATTACTATGATGCCGCACCCGCCGAATGCGAACCCGGAACAACCAGGAGCAGAAGCCCTTAATTCTACTGTAAGGGTATTTGTTTTCTATTTCTTGCTATCTTTTTTGAGTTTATTTTGTTTGTATTTGGTGAAAAATGTGAGCTTTTTGTGTTATCAGTTTATTTATGGTATTGTTTCGAGATGTTTGGAGTATCTGTAAAGATGATTTGTCTTTTTAGGTATATGTTTCTTGGCGTCATGCAAAATTTCCGACTAATAGGATCGAGTTATAGGTTGGTGTAGCGGTAGAATAGATGCAGGTCAAAGTTCGATTCAGGAGAAAAAAGTTGCAAGTGGGACATTTACATGCATTTATTGATACTTTGTAATAATTTGTCGATTGGATTGTGAAACATGCACGATTTTAGTGATTTTGGTAGGAACTATAATTGGTATGGATTGCTCTCTTGCATTTTGTTGCAATAGTGAGAAAACTTGTTTCTTCTGTTGACAGGATGTTACGCTGCCTACTGCTACGACTCAAGTGCGAAGTGATACCAGCGTGCATAGTGCCCCCAACAAGACAAAGGTTGTGCAGTCTCACCGGTGTGAAGTTTGCAAGATCGATTGCAATAGCAAGGACGTTCTCGATAACCATGTATTGGGAAAGAAGCATAGGAAGAAACTTGATCGATTGACAGGTCCTCCAATTGTTCCTACCATTCAACCAGCTGCCCCTTCCATTGTCCCTGCATTTGCCGATTCCATTGAACCTGCTGCCCTGGCCATTGCCCCTGCATCTTTAGCTATTCCGAAGGAGCCCAAATCAAAAAGTGCTAAGAAAAGGAAGGCTGCTTCGATGGATTTAGAGTCCAAAAGGCAAAAGGTTTTGGAAGAGGGAGCTGCACCCAAAGCCATTAAAACGTGCACGTATTGCAATGTAGTGTGCAATAGTGAGGTCGTGCTTAACTCCCACAATGCTGGACACAGACATGCTGTCAATGTAAAGAGGGATGAAATCTTGAAGAGAGGTGATGTTGTTTGAAGTTTCAACTAGTCAAGATTTGAAGAACTCTTGGCGGGATGAAAATTGATTTGGGATAGATTGAGAAGAAAGTCTGTGGTACTAGGACCACTTTTCTTGATTTGAAATGTGATTTTGGATTTGACAAGTTAATTTAGGATTTACCATTTTCTTTTTTCTTTTTCTTTTTATACTATTTGGTTTTTTTACATTAAATTACATCATGGTTTTGGCAAAGTTACTACGGTTGTGATTTAGCAAAAGGGAATTGTTATCGTAACGGAGTAGGTTTTATATAAATGTATTTCCGACTTTTGACCCGATACATATCTTGATTTATGAAATTGGGATGATTCTTGTAATTATAAATTTATTTCCGACTTTAGGCTCAAACACAATGAATTTGATTCATTAAAAGTATGTGCAACGCTCGGTAAATGATATATCCAATATATATTCAAAGATTCGGTGGATTTTATATTAAATTATTTCCAACTATGACCATGTACTATGACCTTGATTTTTCGAATCGAGTGATTGTACTAATTAAATTATCAGATAGTAATATTATATTATTTTGTAGGTCTTTCTTTTCTGGTCAAAATACTATTTCGTAAGTTTTCTACTACCACTGTCCCGTCCCAAACTTTATATTTGATTTTTGTTGACTTTTGTTCAGTTGTAAATTACTTCTAAATCATGTCGAATAAAAAATATAGCAAAATGATGTTAAAACAATATACATTGTTTTACAATTTTAGTATAATATTTTCATATTTAATCTTCAACATGAGTTAGAAGTAATTACCAACCGGAAAAAAACATTAACGAAAATGAAACATGAACGCTTAATGCGGGAAGGGGAAAGTACAAAAATTACTTTTTTCTAAAAAAAAAAAAGGTTAAAAAATTCTATAATTTAGTTTTGATTAAAGCTAGTAATCTACCTATATAAAAACACCCCTTGTCCACACAACAAACAACAAAATAAAAACATTTCTCCATTATTACATAGGAAATTAAAAGAAGAAGAAAATCTTTCTTTGTTCCAAATTCCAATTGATTAACAATTAAAAACAATAGCTTAGCTCATAATCAAGTGCACCAAAACCCTAACAATGTCCCTTATTAGAGAAGCTATCCACAAAATCAAGCTCCTTATTACTATCTCTCTACTGATACCCATATCCTCTGCAGGTATTTCAGGTGTAGCCGGTGATGTAGCGCGGAGATGAATGCAGTCATAAAAGCGTAAGTTTAACGTCTTGTTAAAGCAGGGCACATCAAGGAGGTTCAATACTTACACTGGTTATGCAATGTCGTCTTAGTTGAGAAAGGTCATGGGAAGTGGAGGTTGTTTAACGACTTTACCAACCTCAACAAATATTGTCTGAAGGATCCATATCCGCTCCATCGGATTGACCAATTATTTGATTCCATAGCAGGGTGTGCACTCTTGAGTTTTATGGAACCGTTTCAAGGGTTCTACTAGCACTACAAGAAATCCCCGATTTACTGACGGAAATTTCTGACGGAATTCGCCTAATTCCGTCAGAAAAAGACGGCTGACGGAATTTCTGACGGAAAAAAATCCGTTAGAAAATTTCGCGTCAATAAATTTTCTGACGGATTTTTAGTCCGTCAGGAATTTATTGACGGAATTCCTAACGGATATTGAACCGTCAGGAACTTTCCTGACGAAATATCATCCGTCAGAAATTTCTGACGGAATAAATATCCGTCAGTAAAATTTACCGACGGAAATTAAATCCGTCAGTAATTTCGTCCGCGAAAAAAAAAACTGACGGATTTTTCTTCCGTCAGAAATTTCCGTAAAAAATTCAGGGATTTCTTGTAGTGTAGATCAGAATGGCCCCGGGGGACATTAATAAAACTACCGTTGTCACTAAAGAAGGCGTGTACTGCTTTCGAGTCATGCCTTTTGGACTTCGGACTACAGGGGCGACGTATCAAAAATTGGTAAACAAAATGTTTCAAGAAGAGATCAGAAAGTCAATGGAAGTTTATGTGGACGATATGCTCGTGAAGAGCGAGCGGGAAATCGATCACATATCGCACCTCGATAGATGCTTTGGAATCCTCATAAAGTACAAGATGAATCTCAACCCCACGAAGTGTACTTTCGGAGTGAGGGGAGGAAAATTCCTTGGTTATATGGTCACAGAAAGAGGCATCAAAGCTAATCTCGAGAAGATAAGAGCAATTTTAGACCTAGACCATCCAAAGGACCAAGGACAAGCACATAGACTAATCGACAAGATCATTTCCCTAAACTGATTCATTTTCAAAAGTGCGGAAAGGAGCTTGTCGTTCTTCAAGACACTTCGAAAGAACAAAAAAATTGAATGGAGCGAGTGTAAGGCAGCTTTCGAAGAGCTCAATACTTATCTCCAGAATCCACCCGTTTTTTGCTAAGCCGATTTGTTAGGGATCCCTTATACTTGTACCTAACCGCTTTGGAAGAAGCAATAAGATATGTACTCGTCAGAATCAATAAGAACGACCATCTCCCGATCTACTATCTCAGCAAGGTACTTCTCGAGGTAGAGAAGAATTATCAAGAAATTGAAAAATATGCGTTGTGCCTTGTGACTACTGCGCGCAAGCTAAAACCCTACTTTCAGGCCCACATGATTATTGTCATCTCGCAACAACCCCTGAGGAGGGTGTTCCTCAAGCTTGAGACTTGAGACTTCAGGATGCATTACAAAGTGATCCCTGGAACAGAGCGAGCATAAGATTGAATTCCAGGTCCCTGCAGCTAAGCAAGCTCAAGTGATTGCAATTTTTTTAGCGCATTGTCCC
>JAYMSL010002708.1:0-13762 GCA_036897195.1 Plantago coronopus | reverse complement strand
CATTTTTCTTTTGATTTCTTGCAGTACAGTCTTCCTTTTATCATCTCACTGTAAATTAAATGGCCTCCTATTACTGTGCAGCCAGGTGATTCATTGCATTAACTAGAGAACGAAACCAAGACATTTGATTGCCTAATATATCCCTTGGCTGAATATATCCAGTATATATTATGGGAATGGAAGAAAGTTTGGTAAAGCTAGAAGAATTAGGAGTTTCGGCCAGAAACACAAATCATTTGATTGCCTAATTCTTGCCGATTACTCCTATTCTACTGGCTTTTCTGACTCCTTTTCCTCTCCCTACATATATGTCCCATTGTCTTGGTATGGTATGGAAAGCTTGTTTCTCTTTCAATTTTCTTTTGATTTCTTGCAGTACAGTCTTCCTCTTATCATCTCACTGTAAATTAAAAGGCCTTCTATTACTGTGCAGCCAGGTGATTCATTGCATTAACTAGAGAACGAAACCACGGAAGGTATACGAAACACATACACACCACACAGCAGATGAACAACAGCTATGATATAATGAACTAAAGGAGGAGTATCACTAATCATATTTTTTTCAGTCAGAAAGTTTGTATTCTTTACACTGAAGCAGTGACTTTGGAAAAATTGAGCAGGCATGTCTTTACTAGATAGTGAAGTTTTGGTGCATGAATCATGATACTGTGATTAACTGATTACACATCAAGTTATACTGTAAGACAACAAAACCAAAAGGATACATACAAATACAATCCAACAATTGTTTCCTATATAGCCAAAATATTAAATAACCTGTACATATCCCAAGATCAACAGTTAATATTCCTTCATGTTCTTACTGTTACTGGGGGTGAATCCATCAAGTCCCTTGTGTTGTGTGTATCGGCTATCAGAATACTCGCCTCGTAGAAAGATACAAAATTCCTTGTACTGATTCATAGTGAAAGTTGACCAAAAATGCACAGTGAATGCAAAAGGTCTCTAACGGAATGAAATGAATTATTTCATAGGTTTCTAACATAATTGGCCCTTTTAAAGTCGGGCGGACTGTACATGAAATTTTCAGAAAATCATTTTCACAGTTCAATTATAGTGCTTTTTCTTCGAAAAGGGTTTTGCAATGCGTAACTTCTTAAATTTACAAATCGAACATAATGTTCGAGCAAAATTCCTCGTATATACCCGTTTTCGGCCCAAAATCGAAATATTAGGTCAATTTTGAAATATTACACTACTGATTACTGAATCAGTGTTGGAATTCCAAGCGGACCAAGCCCAAGACTTCAGTGTGGGACATATTAAAAAGTTCAGCAATACAAAAGTAAACTAGAAAAACAGAAGGCGGGAAAATCAAAATCCCCAAATTACTTCCTTCCTACGCCGTGAGCTATCGCCGGGGGTGACACCTGATGTCGGGCGGAGGCCGGCCAATAAAGGCCCTGAACGTGGCGGAGAAGCCTTCAGTGGCGAAAGCGGTGTCCCAAATACTGTCCAGAAACAATATGAGGATGCGAAATGGACGGTCAATTTACAACAAGATTTTCGAGTTTAACTACTCCATTAACAACCAACACGTCGAGATGTCATTCACTTCCGTCACAGGTCATCTCATGGAGCTCGATTTCGAAGACCGCTACCGGAAATGGCACTCATGTGACCCCCTCGACCTCTACCAAGCTCCTGTAAAGAAGTTTGTGCCTCAGGTAATCATTACAAGCTGCAATTGTGTAGTTTTGTGAATGAATACAGTAATTTGTACCTCCTGTATTAGATGTTGTACTTTGCTCCTGGTTGTAAAGAATTTGTCTCAGTTCGATGTTGTACTAGTTTTTGTTGAGTCACTTTTTGCTCTAAAGGTTGTACCTTGTGCTTTGGAGTCTATGTTTCTGGTTTCTGTGTGTTTAGTTTAGTAGATGATACTAGATGCTGGACTGGTATGGTTAGCTGCAAGGATTTGATATCTGGGGTGGATGTTTTCGGGAGTGCAGTGGAGTTTGGCAGTGTTATTATATCCTTTTTTTTTCCTTTTGAGTTGATTTTTAGTATGTGTTTTGTTTGATACATATTAGCAGATGCCATACAGATCTTCACAGTGGGCGAGTTCGTTTGTTGATTATTGTACAGTTCTCTACTAAAAAATAATAGTATTCTACTTTTAAACCATTACAAATGAGTGAATGGGATAGATTTTACTTTGCAAGGCAAAGTTTTATGATATATAAGTTCGGATCTTGTGACATCAGCAGGCATGCATAATTAAAGGTCGTGCTCTTGTGGAATGATGGATATGAGAATTTTGCAGTGACTTGTTTCTGCGGTTTCTGAATGAGGTTTACTGAGATCTTTGTACAACAAATATATGCGTGACTGAAAAAAAATCCTCTAGAAATGTGCATTGAGAATAATGTGACTACCATTAACAATATGAAAGTATGCCTTTTGAACTTCAGTAAGAAAGTGAAGATTTATATGCTTCCCCTTTTTTTACTTTAGGACAAGACAGATATTGAAAAGACACTGGAGGAAGAAGCTAGAAAGTGTCAATGGCTTGTGTTGTGGCTTGATTGTGACAGAGAAGGAGAAAATATAGCCTATGAGGTCATAGAAGTTTGCACACGAGCGAACCGCAATCTTAACATCTGGAGAGCTCGCTTCTCTGCCTTAATAGATAGGTTCTTTCCTGCAATTTTGTACGGTGCTTATCTTCTTCATTTTTATTAACTTGAACTCATATTAATAAAGTTGAGATACTCAGGGACATACACTATGCAGTGCAGAACCTTGTTCGGCCTAATCAATTGTTTGCTGATGCTGTAGATGTTCGCCAAGTGAGTTATTGTATATTATTTGTTGTTGATTTTTAAGCTTAAGGAACACAAATAACTAGTACTATTTGATTGAGGGTCAAATCTCAGTACTTGTTAATTTCCATTTTTAAATATCCTATATTAACTAGTATATCATTTTTACCTTCACACTTAATAGTTGATATAATGCTTTTGACATAAAACTGTATTACAATGGTGTTCATTGTGAGAACTTGGAGACAAGATGATTGTCTTGATTGTTGTCTAGCAATTAGGTATGGTTTTCACTTTTGGGAGTATATTTCAGGAAATAGACCTGCGTATAGGTGCCTCTTTCACCCGGTTTCAGACGATGCTTCTCAGAGATGCATTTGTACTTGATGTCGCCACAGATGGCCGAAATGTTATTCTAAGTTACGGCCCTTGCCAGGTTAGTGACATATATGCTTTCTGCAGCAAGCAAGATAATATGAATGTTTGGGGTTTAATCTGATTGCTATCATTATATCTATTGGTTACTTTCATTTATGTTTTTCGTGTGAAATTTCGTGAATAGTATGATCAATTGCTGATGTGGTTGCCTGCAGTTCCCTACTCTTGGCTTTATTGTGGAGAGATTCTGGGAAATCCAGGCACATGAACCTGAGGAGTTCTGGACAATTAACTGCACCCATAACTCAGATGAAGGCACAGCTACATTCAATTGGATGTAATATCCACTCATTTGCCATAATCTTTTGATCAGATTAATTATGTATATATTCTGAAGCGAAATTCCTGTCCCTTGGCAGGCGTGGTCATTTGTTTGATTACACATGTGCAACAATATTATATGAGATGTGTCTCCAAGACCCCATTGCAACTGTGAGTCACACTGAAAAATCAATGTTTAACAAACACTCTTTTCACTGTTGGATGGTAATTAAATTTCTGATACTTCTACTTCCAGGTGACAAATGTTAGACATCAGGAAAAGCCGAAATATCCTCCTTATCCATTAAGTACGATTGAGCTAGAGAAGCGGGCTTCACGTTACTTCAGAATGAGTTCAGAGCAGACCATGAAGGTCAACTCCTGCAAATAACTCCTTTTTTTTCAATATTTTTTAGAATTAGATGCATTTTTCATCACTTTGTTCACAGAGGTAGTGCACTTGCTGGTTGCTATAACAGTGAAACTTGTTATGCTTCACACAATTCATTAATTGTTCAAAACCTTAGAACCTTCTATGCCTTGTCAAAATGCAAGATGTGTAGGGCAAGATGGGAATGTCAATAGTTCAGCACAAAGAAAAACATCTGTGGGGACACATGGTTTTCCGCAGAATATTTCTTGATGTCTATTGGTG
Organism: Plantago coronopus; assembly: GCA_036897195.1. Classification (NCBI taxonomy): domain Eukaryota; kingdom Viridiplantae; phylum Streptophyta; class Magnoliopsida; order Lamiales; family Plantaginaceae; genus Plantago; species Plantago coronopus. The sequence continues at coordinate 9,619 of JAYMSL010002708.1, read as the reverse complement.
TTCACAGAAGGTGTGCTACCAATAGGTCGGGGGTTCGACTCACCATGGGGGTAAAAAAATTTTTTTTTGGGGGGGGGGGGGCATTATTGATCCTCCAATAGCTTTATGATTTTTCCTTTAGTTTCATACATAATTATAGCAATTCTCTTAATTTACTTTTGACTCTCCTGTAATTGCCTAGTCTCCTAAATCAGTTATTAATGTACTTTACTTTGACTCACTCAGCTCTGCTCTCTCATTAGCTAGATTCATGTATGTAACTAGCATACATGTAGTACTTTTTAAGGGGGATGATAGAAATCAGAATATGTTTACTCAGTTTAAAAAATGACATGACATGTTGGAGGTTGTTCCGGCTGTGGAGATGTTAATTAAGTAACATAAGCCTTGGTGGCAACAAATGTTCGGATGCACTTGTCTGGCTTGGACATGATGATTCATCTCAGCAAAAAACTACTCCACCTGATGGTTTAGATTTCTTCAGTGAAGACAGTATCTAGCTATCCCCCCCCCCCCTTGTTTTCCTATATTGATTTAGCCAAAAAATTACTGTTAAGCAACTTCTGAGCGTTACTCTAGCTGATATTCTTAAAGGTCATTTGATTGCTTGAGTTAAAAAGAATGCACTGCAAGAAAATCAGCTATCGTAAAGTATTTCAAGGTGCATATTTGTCAGTTCTTTGCAAGCATTGAGTTAACTTAAATTTCCAATATTTTAGTAATATTTTGCGTGATGTAGTTCCTGTTCTCTGTATAGGTAGCAGAAGATTTATATCAAGCTGGATTTATCAGTTATCCTCGCACAGAGACGGATGGCTTCTCAGAGAGAACAGATTTACATGTGAGTTACTATGTGTATTTTGAATATCTCAGTTGATTCATGGGTGCAAATGTAGATAACACTTTCGAAGCATACAATGTTACATATTTCTGAGAAGAAACTTTCTTGGACATGTATATATGTACAATTTCTTATGGTATAACTGATAGTATGAATGTACAGTTAGATGGACTGTGGTAAAAAAAGACAATTTGTTATAGTAACCAGTACATTGTTTTTGTCCTAGTTTACCTCTTATTGCAGGATGCATATAATTTGTCCTTCACTGTTAGGATTTACAGAGTCCATGGCAAACTATTTTAAAGGTTTTTTTTTCCAGGAGGATGTGTAGTCGTAGTTTTGTTAAACCTGGTGGTGCACTATGCTCCTTTCATAACTATCAACCTGATATATATATATATATTTTTTACTGCCTTTGCTTGCAAGGTGTAGACAATTGTCCGCGAACAGCAAGAACACCCAAACTGGGGCTCATATGCCCAGCGCTTACTGGATCCTGAAACTGGACTTTGGAGACAACCCAGGTCTGGTGGACATGATGACAAAGCTCATCCACCTATTCATCCCACAAAATTCTCAGCTGGGGAATCCGGATGGAGTCAGGACCACCATGTAAGTATATGTCTGAACAGAACAACCAAACTTTGAGGATTTATTTCATTTTGTTTACTCAGCTGGGCACCATTCTGAAATTCAATTAATCTTTAACTGCAACAGAAAGTGTATGAGCTGGTTGTTCGCCATTTTCTGGCTTGTGTTTCTCAACCAGCTATAGGTGCTGAAACAACAGTCGAAATAGACATTGCCGGAGAACAATTCTCTGCATCTGGGAGGGTGATACTTGCTGTAAGTAAGCAAAAACTAGACACGTGAGAATTGTTGAATTTTATCTACTGTTTGCTCACTGGAAATAAGTTCAATGCCTATATGATTTAGTATCACAATTCTCACTTATCTACTCTGGTGGTTTTTTTGGTGGAAATATCTTTCATTAGATGTCTAATGTAATGTGATGCTTATGCTGCCAGAAAAATTACTTGGATGTGTATAGATATGAAAATTGGGGAGGTTCAATGATCCCACCGTACGACCATGGCCAACAGGTAGCTTGTTCATCTCTCTGTTCTGTCTTTTATTCAGGTGTTACTTGTTCATCTCTCAATTTGTATTACTCAATGATCAATCATTGGTCGAAAGACAATCATATTTGCCACATTGTTTGATTCAGTATTTGTTCATTTACTTTCAAAGACCTAATATTACATAGAACACATGCATGGTCACACATATTGGATGTGTTGGATACATCAGATTGCTACTGTTTGTGCTTTTGTCTGCCATATCATCATTTTTTGGTATACTCACCTTGTAAAATTGATAAATTTCTGTTGACCAAAGTTTCTAGGTTGGTACTTATGCTTTGTTATGAATTGCAGTTTACACCTACAACATTGACTCTAGATTCGGGAATTACCAGACCCCCACCTCTTCTAAGTGAGGCTGATCTACTAAGCTGTATGGACAAGGTAAAAAGCGAAATTGTAGTATGTTAGTTTCAACAAGAAACATCTTTTGACATATTTCATTTTATCAACTTCTTGAAATTCACTGAGACGGTTACTTATTCTATTGATCACTATATACATATTGTAGGCTGGCATTGGAACTGATGCAACAATGCATGATCATATCAAGAAACTCCTTGATCGTTTTTATGCCACTAAAGACTCAAGCATGCATTTCACGCCAACGAAACTAGTAACTTATTCTTATCATTCCTAATCTCCTTCGTACTGTTGTCCTTTACAGTCATCCCTCTAGTGGCTCACAAGTATTTGTATTTTGATGTTGTGCCATATGCTTGGTTCAAGGTTCGAAGTAACATCTGCATGTCACACACATTTTTATTAATGATCTATTAAGCAGTTGCTAATTTACAATTAGCTCCAACGTTCTTATTCACAAGAAATGGAAGGAATGAAATGAAAGATGTAATTGCAGGCTGATTAGCTACATTTCTGGGATCAACTGAACATTCAGGAAACATATTTCTTTTTTCCATGGATGAAGTGGCATGTAGTGACATCCTGATTTTGATAATTCATACAATAATCGCGATAGTTTCCATGAGATGATTTTTGTAAAGAAATTTGTACACACACAATTGAGATCCCCTTTGTCAGAAACTGGTGCTGTCTTTAGTGGCAGTTTTACTACAAAGATTTAACATAACAAGATCCTTACTTCAGTAGCTACAAGTGTCGAAGTGAAAGAATCAATGACATGCACCTTCCTTTACCTTTTCTTTACAAATCTTAACCATTTGACTTGTATGTGTATTCTTATTTCAGCTTATATCAAAAACGTATCACTGCAGTTGCTTGCTGCTTAATATTTTCTGCATGGGATTTGAGACCCTGAATTGTTTTGTACTGTACTATTGTATACAGTGTCAGATAATTGTGACACTAGCTTTTTCTAATTTCAGGGTGAAGCACTAGTAATGGGTTATGATGATATGGGGTAAGTTAACTATTTCTAATACATTGCGTCTTACATGGATAATTGTATTAATTCTCTGTTTTTTCTTTTCTTTTACAATACCTCCTCTGTGTGGTATTTAAAATGATAATGCCATCATTCTTGTAAACATGTGCTGCTTTCATATATTATTAGGAAAATTTGAGAGCATGAGCTGATGTTTGATGATGGTTAACAATCTACACACAATGTTCACTCGCATACTGAGTTATCAATAAAACATAACTATGTGACAGAAAGTTGATATACTCATGTCTTGAATAAAAATGAAAACCTCTTTATCAATGTGCTTTTGTTGGCACAGTTACGAGTTGTGGAAACCAAATCTCCGTGCTAATATGGAGAGCGATATGAAAGCTGTGAGCATGGGCACACAGAGGAAGGCTGAAGCTTTGGAAAATTGTCTGCAGGCAATGAAGGATTGCTTTGCGGGTGTAAGTTTTTTTTTTTTTTTGAAACGGCAAAGGGGTGACTCGAACATATCTTGTATCTTGGCCCCTCCCCCCTTTACAAAGAGTGTCTGGTTCCTCTATTTGCTCCATTTCCAATTCTGTGAACTTCGCTTCAAATATTTCATAATGTACCAGAAATCTACTGATCCCTTAAGCATACAGCCATGTGCAATGATTTTTTTAATTCATTTTTTTTCTAATTGATAGTTGGATATCAGACATGATGCGTTTATGTACCATTGATTTGAAAATATCCTCTGAGATGCATTTGAAACCCCAACTAGTAATCTTAGGTTGGCCAAGATATGCTTCGCATACATCTCGTTTTATTTTAAGAATAAAGTCTTTTGAATTTCTTATATATATATATGAATTGTTTTACAGGCTAAATTGCAGAAAGGAAAGCTTTTTGAAGCCATGTCTATTTTCTTTGAGAGGTGAGTCAACCGCTTTATTTTGTTGCAATGTACTGTTTTTCCCTTATTGACAAATATACGCTAGTTATGCAGATCAAACAGAGCTACTGCCAATGAGCAGCATGCAATTGGAGAAGTCGTACGCAAATGTGTTACTTGCCAGGAATCAGATATGGTTCTCAAGAAAAAGCCAGTATGTGAAAAATACCCTTGTGTAGATGAGTACTATTTTATTTGCTTGGCATGGAGTTTGGGTGGAAAATACCTAAAGTTTCAGAGCTTTAGCTGAGTATCTTATGATTAAAAAGTTTATCTATGGGCTCTATGTTGTCCTGACTATTCATGTTAGATGAGTCCATCTAAGATAACTTCGCAAAGGCCTTAAAACCGTATCCTGCTTGTTTTTTCTTCAAGGAAAACAAAGAACCCATGTTTTATTAGGATATAAGCATGTGATACCCCGTTGGACGTATCATTTCAAGGTCTCCACTGCTTTATTGATTGTATCTTTGATCCTATGTAATATATCTTCTGATCTCAAAAGAAGAAAGGCGAAGAGCTTTTGTTTTTCCTCTCTTATAAAAGCCAAGAGTTCAATAAGACTGTTTATCACACATTTCCACACAATTTTCTGTGAGCTGCACTTTCTTGAACCTCATCCTCTTGCACCATCAAGAACATGGTACACATTGAGGCAAGAAAGCTAGGCTAGTCTATATATTTGTGCACATTTCACGTGAGCTTTACTTGTTCTGTCTGCTCGCTCTTTACCACATCCTTTTACTAGGGTTGATTAGTCAAGTTATTCAAGTTTTGAGATCTATCATTAATTACGTTAGTCTCGTCTATGGTGGAATACTGTAGTTAGGTTTCCTAAATCTTATCTGCATCTGATGTTCTCATTTTCTCTTCTGCAGGACGGAAAATATATGGTCGGGTGCCTGGGCTTCCCTCAAGTAGGTTTTTGTGTGCAATTTGTGAAAAATTCAGTTTCTGTCAAGTTTTGGAAGTATAACATTGCCAAACTTCGTAATACTTGGAGCAAAAACGAAAAGCTACTCCTAACCATAATGGCTTGTCTTGAATGTGATTGGGACTTGGGATTTGTTGGCTGGTTTTGATAGTGGAGCAGTGGGGCTGAATCACACTCTTAGATGGATCATGCAAACACATATTAGCTTTATTAAATTTCACTCACAAGGAAACTCATACTACCAATAACTTCATAATCTAATGAGAGAGTTAGAGCCATTTTGGTTCTGCCTAATCCACCTAGTTGCCACAGGCTACTCTTATATCTATGCTTGAGAACGACTTGATGATTATGTTTAGCATCAATTGGGCTATCTGTGACTGTGAGGAACTTCAGATTCCGCTCAGTGCCCTGAGAAGAATATAGCAGCCACAGGGACCTTAAGGCATTATGAAGAAGTTGGAAGGCCAATGTGCTTTTTGACTTTTGCTTGAAGCTTTCTTAGAAATGACGCTCTGTCTAGTCATAAATAGTCAAGCACCACTCTCAATACCCTATTCCCCCTTGGTTAAATGGAATTGCTCTAGTGTGCAATGATCTCCACTTGAAAACCTGTGTTTGGACTAGGATATACATTCTGTTTTGTCAAGGTATCTTGCCATTGATGGGTGGGTTAAATGATGGTACACCGGTTGCTGACTTTCGAATCAAAAGAATCCCAATTATTCTCTTCATATGTTTTATTTATTTTAATTTTTCTTTCTGTGGGATCTGTTTATCTGCCAATGGAAGTTTACTAGGTTGACCTTTCACATGTATTTACCAGATGTTGGCAGTGAAAAGTGACACAACTCTATCCTAATGAACTCTTTCCTGCAACTTTTCAGTGTAGGGGTGTTGTCTGGCTTCCAGGACCCATATCTGAAGCAACAGTTACCACAACTATTTGCAGTACTTGCTCTCCAGGTTGCTATATTGGAATTTATATAATCTGTTATAACCCTATCCCTTCCAGGCTTCCACCATAGACCTTATTTTCATTTGATACTTTTACAGGACCTGTTTACAAAATTCAATTCAAATTCCGTCGGCTGGAAATACCACCAAACTTTGATGTTGATCATCTTGGTAAGATTGGATTTGTAAAATTCTGTTTTCTTCAGTCCATGCTTTCCCCTTTTAAATTGCAAATTTTGCTAGCAGGATAAGTTAATGTTAATTATGGAAAAGTTTCCATGTGAGCTTGAGAACTTTTCTTTGTAAATCAAGTTCGTACTCATACAAGTTTGAGAATGTAGCATGTGTTGAAAACAGTGTTCATGAAATGTTTATCTTGACAGGATGTGTCGGCGGATGTGATGATATTCTGAAGGAGCTTACACAAATATGTGGAACAGGTCCCCGGAATAATTCCAGTGTACCTGGTACTTCCTACAATGCATAATACTATTCCATAAGTTATATTGAATCTCCATGTAGTCTTATGAAAAGTCAAACTTGGTTTACTACCAATTGAGAAGTGGTAGAGGACTAAAGAGAGAAAAAAAGTTTTACTTAATTTCAACAAAATTCACATGACACCATTTTCTATTGCATAAACCATTAGGCCCCTCTTAGACTCCCTCAACACCAACTCGTAAGGTCAACTCCAGCTGATAGGTGAATTATAATTGCCACTTAGACAAGGGGATCACTAATTTGGCGTCGTACTAAGCACAATGTACCACCCACTATTCGCCATAACATATATAGAAAAGAAATTAAGCTTATTTTTCTCTATACAACTTCTAAATGTGACCATGTTGTTTGTAAAGTAATAGGGTTCTGCAGTTCTGCTAACCAAATGTGACCTCTGATGTCACAAATAAGTACACAGATGAAACAGAATGTTAATACTTTCATTCTGATATTCGTGGAAGACATCTATATGTTCAGACATGGATGATATTGTCATACCTGTTCATAATTTTTCCATCACCATACCAAATTTTATACTCAACCAGAATTTTCTAATAATTGGCAGGTAGACAAGGGCCCGTAGCATCATCCAGCAACGCCCAGGGCAGAGGACAAGGTAATGCTAGCAGCGCGCAGGGCAGAGGACAGGGATATACTGGAAGTGCCCACGGTAGAGGGCGAGGTAATGATGGCAGCGCTCAACAAAGTACTTCTTTTGGAGGCGGTGCTTGGCAAGCAGGACAAACTTCTAACTCAAATATCAATCAGCCGCCACGCGCTTCTAGAGGAGGAGGTGCTTCACAAGCAGGACAAACTTCTAACTCATATATCAATCAGCCGCCACGTGCTCGTAATGCGCGTTCGCGGCAGGTTGATGCACGCCAAGGTCTGAAGTTCTACTTTTCTCTTTGCTCTACCATGTCTTGTACTCTTGTACTTTGTGTACGCTTTCTGTATGACCTACCTCATGTTGTCCGTATCTCTCCACCCCTACTCTTAATTTATAATTACAACAGAGTGGCGCTCAAATTACAACAAACATTAGGGCATGTTTCTGGTCTTAACATGGACTGGCAGTCCTATAAATGACCCAAGCAAACCCGATTATAAAGAAATGAAGTCTTTTGGAGGATTACTGAACCTCATTTGAAGCAAATTTATACTTTGCGGTTCGTAAGGCAGGCACTAAAAGAGTTTAAGCGCATACTTACATTTGTGCAGCCAGATATCACATATCAAATGTTTTCTTCTTTTCTTGTTAATACAGGAGATTCTGCAGTGTTATGTACCACCTGTGGCAATACATGTACTTTGAAAACCGCTAATACTGAAGCTAATAGAGGGAGGAAGTTCTATTCCTGCTCAACCGAGTGCCACTTCTTCGTGTAAGTCAATTTTTTAGTTATGCTTATGTCATCTATGGTTAGTTTGGTCAGTGTTTTATTTCTTACCAGAAACTGATATTGTATGTACTCTCTTCTCTTGTACTAATAATCATATTTTGATCCATGAAGCCTGATAATATGATCTATAGCTGCACTTTAGCAAATTATTCGTTTTTGCTTATTTATCGATACCTGGATCTCAACGCAGTTGGGAAGACATGGCCAATGGTGGAGGAACAAGTGCACGAGGAGGCAATAGTAGATCATCAGCACCTAACACCAGCAGGAGAGGTGGTCGTGGGCGAAGCAACCGTGGTAGAGGGCGTCCAAACACTGCAGACTTCGTGGCTGCTTCAACTTTCGTGTCTGCTACTGGGGAGCCTGTTGCTAACAGGTGCTTCACTTGTGGCGATCCATCGCACTTCTCAAATGCTTGCCCGAGTCGTGGACTTGGTAGGTGATCCATCGCAGTCTGTTAATGGGGAAGGAACCAAGTATACTGCATGCAAGGCCAGTCTAATCAGTTGTATATTGTAAACTTGGAGAAGAATGATCTTCTTACATATATGTGCTAATCTCCTGTTTTAAAGTTCTGTAGAGAACACTTGTATTAAAGCAAATGTCAACTGGTAATTTGCCTGCCATTGTTTGAGGAAGTATGGTTCATTTATTCCATTCATCAATATAAAGTTCAATTACAAATTCAATACATACTATTGAGGTTGATAGATACTCCCTACTGTATCTTATCCGCACTACAAAACTTTACCACATACAACTTTTTTTTGATGCCCTATAAATATTTACTCGTAAATGCATAGATCGTTTGGAGTGTTATTCGAGCTCGACATTATTCGCTCGAATAACAATACTTATATGTTGGAATTATATATGGCTATGTAGTGGGCTGGGTTGGCTTAATGCTGAATCATGGTATTGTCTAAGTAATGTTTAATTAATTCGTGACAAAATGTAGTTAAACCATCTTACGCTTAAATTCAATTAAATGAATATAAATATTATATCATTAATTATTGCTAATTCGTAGAGCAATATTGTAAAAATGTTTTAAAAATAGAGAATTATTGAATTACATAACAAAAAAGTTGTTAATTAATGTATTATAATTATACGTCTAAATATAAGTTATGAAATAAATATAAGTTAGATACGGTAAATATGAAATCTATATTCTATATTTAAACCGTTTATAACAATGATTGGTAAATGATTTGGGCAAAATCAAACAGAATATCCGTTTGGGCCTCGGTAGTCCTATCTTAATGGGCCGGCCCATTTAATCGAAAGTAGTGCAAACTGCAAACACCTGAAGAACAACAGTAAACATATATATCCAGTCAGTTCTGTGAAGACGAAATTGAGCTGAAAACGACAAGAAAATCTTCCAAAAGCTTTGTCCATGGCACCTCAAGACGAGGAATCGCGTCGACGGAACTTGGAAGAAGCACTCGAAGTCAAGTCCCTCCGCCGTATCATCAGCGCTTTTCTCAAGTAAGGGGTCCCTCTTTCGTTATTTGCAGTTCTTGATAAGC
>JAYMSL010002707.1:0-13762 GCA_036897195.1 Plantago coronopus | reverse complement strand
CTTAGCGGAGACATAATATGGTTTAGACATAAAGTTATGATATCGGTATAGGTGTATTTGGAGGGGTAAGAGTGTTGGAGTAGTAGAAGAGAGACCGGGAGTTCAAACCCGGCACAGAGACATTGAGTAGTTTAGGCATGGAGCTATAAGGTCGGTATATATGTATTTAAAGTTATAAATTGGTATAAGAGCATTGTATGAGTAAACTAGTTTTTAAATTTGTCGTTTCAATTTTACTTGGTGATTCATAATAATTTTATACAAATTGATGAACGGATCCTTCACCTCATCAAGCTCCCTTGGATCAGAATGGTTTCTCCAACAACCGGTTACAAGTTACAAGTACAAACTACCCACTGTATATCATATCAATTTACGAGGTACACTTACATCAATTTTATATCAGGTAAGAGGACAGGATAGTCTTACTACTAAAACCAGGCATAAGTAACAAAATCATCGGCCGGTACTATTCGGAATTAACATGGTTGAGGGGTAGTCAAAAATAAGATTTAAACAGTATAAACAAGTAAAAAACATGGCCATAGTTTGGTTTGATTTCTTCTTCTTTAGCATGTGGGTTATGTGTGATTAAAGTTTCTTCAAGTTGATGATTAGGCGACATTTTGACTAGAGGATGAATATATGTAGCATGAAGTACAATACAAGAATATTCAAAAGAAATAAAGGAAAGGAACCAAATTTTTTCAGCTATATAATCACTGCTGGGGGTCGCTCTAGAGGATGATATAATTGAAAGTGTGATCTTCATGACCCTAGTAGTTATATTTTTCTAACCTCATAAGAATGAATATGTGGGACCAGTTTTAAAGATTAAAAATTTGCATGGAATATTCAATATGTCTGCCTAACAAATTACACAAAGTTTTATTCCTGCATACCCAATTTGAATCAACATATCTACACATGATAAAAGTGTACATATTAGTATTACTCCCGTCTAACGTTATACAATCAAACGCAATTTAGTTGGTAATACACTTCTCTCTAACTAATAAATTAATTTACGCTTCTGGAAAAATGAGACTCATATTTGTAACGCTCCAGACTTCCAGTGAGTTTAAATAGGTTGAGAACGCTACTTATACCAACAAGGTGCACCTTTCTTTTCAGAAATCCATCCATAAGAACTCCAAGGTTAAGCGTACTTGGCTTAGATTAGTCTAGAGATGGGTGACCCACTGGAAAGTTCCCAGTGCATGCACGAATGAAGACAAAGTGCACGGAGTGTTGGTCTGTGGGGCCAGCATATCCCCCGACAAGCTAGCCCGAAGTAACCTTGCCAGCCCAGTAAATGGGTCGGGTCGTTACAAATGGACTCGGTCGTTACAAGTGGAAGCTACTATGCTATTCATTAATATTATTTCATTAATTCGCAGCTTGAGAGTAACTAAATTATGTTTTAGGCTATTAAAAAACAAATCCGAATACAGCGCCCAAGCATATATATGACTATGAGTGTGATACTTGTCAAAATACAGGGGATTACTTTTTGAATTTTAATCACTCTAGATTTGAGGACTTGGATGGAAAAGACTAAGTATGTGGAGTACAAGAACTCAATCATAAATAAATGGAAGCTGTGGACTAATTTGAGAACAGAAAATGACGCTCTTTTGTTTCTTACAAGTTACAAACTCTCGTTCTGTCAACTAATTTGGACTAGTTCTCGTTTTAGCTCAGGTTCATTCGGTTCAATTCAGTTAGTTTAGAAGACACTTCCTCATTTGTATCCAAACACTCATCCAAATAAAAAAGTAACTGTATCCAAACAAGTACACTTCGTCATTTGTATCACATATATCAGAAATTGAACAAAAATTGAGATTTGTATGAGTAGAAGACACAAGAATAAGAAGAAAATTCATCAATGGAGCTTTTTAACAAGGCTTAAACAACAAAAACCCTAGGAAATCACTAGTATAAGGATAGACATAACCGTAACATATTCACAATTCAATCAACTATATAATTGAATAGAATTATGAGGAATGACTTGTTCGGTGATCGATTGGAGAAGACAACGGAGATTCAGTTGATCTTTCGATTCTAGTCATCGACCGTACAACGTTGCGGAGAATTGCGGAATACTCGAAGACGATGACAGGCTGAGAAGAAAAACACGCGCATTTTGATTGATTCGTATATCACCGTAGGGTTTCGCTCCGCCATGTCGAGCTGTAGAGCTCTGGAATCAATAGTATATGAGAATGACTGAACGTTTCGTTCATACTGATATTTTACGATATTTTATTATTGAAATCAGTCCCTCATTAACACAATCGCGTAATTTTCATAAGGTTTCTAAAGCCTGCTGTGGCCTAGTGGCTAAGCTTTGGTGCCTAAGTTATTTCTTAAACATTTTTACCTGCATTATTTGGGACAGTTTATATCCGTCCGAAATAATAAATAACCATCCCCGTTGGTAATGTTTGGGAAGGTTACTAACCGTCCTAAAATATATGCGTTCAAAAAGCCTTATTTCTTGTAGTGAAATGTACTAAAAATCAAATCTCTTACATATTCTATTAGACGAATAAGTTTATTTTAATGTAAACCCAAGTATCTTGATTTACAAAATAAGATATGATGATTGACGACAATGAACAATATAAGACACAATTTTGTGATATTACAAAAAGTATTTGCAATGGGAAACCAGCATAAATCTTGTGATACTATATGATTTGCTTACTTAACTAGATGAAAGGGGCATAGATGGAATAGAAACATAATGTAGTAGTAGAATTTATTGGAGAATGTTGCATGCAGTTCCCAACTCTAGAAGCCTTAAAAGAAGCAATAGCTAGGGGGATGTAGCTTTATCAAATTTCACCATCTTTGGAATCTCTAAATTAACATACATAATTACATGCATAAGTAGTATAATTAACTTCACTAACCTTGTACTCTCTCAACATAATTACACGCATCAATACTAGACTAGTACTACTACTACTACATGTCTCTATCCATTTTAACTTGTTTTTATTCTATCATCATGTTTCCTGATTCCAATGTTGAATGTGTAAGCTATCTATCTATCCGCCAAGTCACGAATTAAGAATCAAACATGTTTCCTTCTTTTTCCCTTTGATTTTTTCTTGTTTTCATTTTTAAATTTTTATTTTTCTAATTGTTGAAGAATCAAACATATACTACAACTGAGGGGGTAAAAGAGAACCCACCACCTGCCTCCATCTCCCTCGAACACAGAGCCAAACTCTATAGTATATAAACCCCACCAATGTTCCACTAAACCTCCATTAATTCTCTCCATATATCCAACACTCTTACCATTATTACACTATTTCTTCAAGGTACTAATCCATCCACTTCACTTATCTTACATGTTGTTGTAACATGTTAATCAGTCCACTTACATCTTAATTAGTAGTGTTAGCTACCTTCTCATGCAAAACCACCATTTTTCTAGCATACACTAGCTAATCTCAGAGCTAGAAACCGCATTTTGTTTACGCTTTGGCATTTCGCCCATCCAAATTTCTCAAATAACATTTTCACATCGTGATTGTAACTAAACGTAGTGACATGTTACACATATGACATATAGTGGTACATAATTTGCTATGTTTTGCTAATTTGCATATCTTGTGTACTTTTGTTGTTAAGGGATTGTGAGAATGAACAGGCCAGGAGATTGGAACTGCAGGACATGCCAGCACCTCAACTTCCAGCGCAGGGACTCCTGCCAACGCTGCGGGGACCCTAGGCCCGGGGACAGGGCGGACCTCTTCGGTGGTTTTGGTGGAAGAGGGGTTGGCGTTGGTGGATCCTCCTTCACATTCAGTACCGGGCCAGATGTCCGGCCCGGTGACTGGTACTGCTCTGTTGGCAATTGTGGGGCACACAATTTCGCTAGCCGGTCCAGCTGCTTCAAGTGCGGGGCCCTCAAGGACGAGATTGGTGGTGGTGCCGGTGGCTTCGACGGTGACATTTCACGTGCTCGTGGATTTGCATTTGGTGGTGGAGGTGGTGGTGGAGTCGGAGGTAGCCGCTCCGGTTGGAAATCCGGCGACTGGATTTGTACTAGGTAAAAGATGTTGCATGCTATAGTGACTTGTTTATTTTCCCTCCAAAGTTTAAAAAAGTGACGCTTTATTTGAAGTTTAGTTTGCCGACTTTTTGGTCAATGCCGCAGCAATATCTTCTTTTTCTTTTTTCTTTTTGTGACACAATTTAAAGTGAATCTACACAACACACACTTTTCTAACTTTATTTCATTTCATCTTTCTTAATGATATACTTACAGCTTAAGAGCATTTCTACATATTATTATTCTTATATGTATTTTGAGTAGGGGCGGAAATAAGATATGTTCATAACTTCCGTTATCTTCTGCTGTACTAGTGAATTTTTAAAAATTGTAATACTCAGTTTCATTTAAAATTATCAAATTTCAGTATTTTCACTTTTTCTACATTTCAATCGCGACTCGAACCGAACATATTTGTTGTTTAGAAATGTTACAACTACTATTTTTATGTAAGTGGAACATTACAAAAAAGAAAAGTATTATGTTACTTTTTGTATACTCTATTACTGGTGTATGACTCATACTATGGAATTACAGGTTGGGTTGCAACGAGCATAACTTTGCTAGCAGGATGGAATGTTTCAGGTGCAATGCACCTAGAGAACCAAGTAGCAAATCAACATTTTAATCATCAAGATTCTCATTTTTTGGGTAATTATTATACAGGAACTTTTTTCTTGAAAAAAAAACAATTCTTGATTATTTTTAAGCTAAAGTATAGTAGTTGATGGATATTTAAAATTTCAGGTTTGGAGTTGATGAGAAATCAAAGTGATGAAGGAATCAGGAGATTCAGCATTCGAGAATCAAGATGGCGAACGATATGAACTTAAAACTATGATCACTAGTTATTTCGTTTCCTTTGTTTTTTCTTTTCTTCTTCTTATTTTCTTACTACTATTATTTTTCGTGTTCTTATTTTCTATTTCGAGTTTAGGAAATTAAGCGTTAGGCCAGATCGAGATGCATATTCGTGTGACGCGCTTAGAGATCAATCTTTCATTTGTAAGAGTTACTTAGCAGCAGAACGTACTATGAGACGATGACATTAGTAGTTAGCTAGATTTGTATTCCATTTTGTTTTGTTATAATCATCAATATTAATGTGTGTCGACCAAACTTATGCATTACTTACAATTCCATTTACTTTCAATTATCCGAAGTAAGTATTGGAATAATGATTTGTATGATTATTTATATCATTGTTAGTTGTATTGTACCAAAGTTAATCAAGATACATAAAAGCTAGTAGCATATCTATAAGGAACTATTGTATTAAGAAAATTAATCTTGTCTTTTAACTTTAGTTTGTAAAAGTTGATTAATGATTGTACGGTGAAAGATGAGACATGAGTATCTTGGAGAGTATGAATATGACATTTATAAATCTAACATGAGAAAAAGCAGACTCATAATGATTTGGCTGACTCATTGCATGCATATATAGTGCCAAAATGGAACTAAACTATTTATAAAAGCATCCACTTGAATATTTCAGGACTGGTTTACACGGCACGGGAGAGCTACCATTAGGCCCATTGTGATAAAACGGGTTAAGGCAAAACTACGGTGATTACTTCGGTTACGGCTGCACACAATATTAAGGATAATTTGTCTCCTTTACCCTTTTAGTGGGCCAGGAACATAGCATGTTACTATTTCCTGAATCTCCACTTCTGCTCCACCGCTTATCCGTAATTGCCAATCAGCCCCATTTATACTTTTCAAATTTGCATACGGGTCCCTTATCTTACAATATTAACGAAAATTCTGGGATACTAACAAAGAGTATCCGGGGATACCGGGATACTAACAAGAAAATTCCGGGATACTAACAAAGAGTATCCGGGGATACCGGGATACTAACAAAGAGTATCCGGGGATATCGGGATACTAATAAACAGAATCCGAGAATACTAACCGGATACTAAGAAAGAGTATCCGGGATACTAAGCTACCAGACCTCCGCCAGACCTAGCGGCCGTCGATGGAGGCAGGAGGGAGGAAGGGGTTTGTAGTCCTTCCTAGGGCTGAGCATCGGTTCAGAACCGGACTGAACCGATCCGGAACAGGTAAAAACCGGATGCTATTCGGTTCTATTTTGGAGAACCGGTAACCGAACCTGTTTGAAGGTCGGTTCAAACCGAACCGGTTGTAACCGGTTCGGTCCGGTTATAACCGACCAAAACTGGTAATTTACATTAAAAAAAAGAGAAAATTTTTTACCGCACCATAACATTTTCGTGTTTTTTCGAGTTGCCCTACAACCTTTTTTTTTTTGCCATTCTCCCCTATAACGTTATCTGAAATTCCATGGCGCCCCGTTTTTTAACATCCGTTAAGTTGGTGCTGTTAAGGCGCGTGGGAACTGGGCAACACGCTAAAAAACGATTTTTTAGGAGGAAAACGTTTCTTTCTTTCACCTGTCTACTTCACTACTTCTTTTACACTTAGACAATTACTTCAAAGCTCACACTTCCACCATCTTTCTTTGCCTCCAAGAAAATCCCAGAATTCTACTTGCTTCAACCATCTTCATCATCATGACTTGGAAATAACGGAACTTGGGAGATAGGATTCCTGAAGGCAGAACGGCACCTGAGTACAGTAAGTTCTTTTTCCGTAAAGTTTGAGCTTTCCTTTTGCTGGGTTTGAGCTAAGAAATCATTTGTTTGTACTGTTTTCTTTGATAATGTTGGAATTATGTGTTCTGTTAAGTTGGATTGTTGATGTATGCTGAAAAGCAGAGTATGGTAAGTTGTACTGTTTTCTTTCCCTTATTTTTTGTGTTGGTTGGAACTGATTTGGCATGGTAATTAGAGTATGCTAAAAAGCAGAGTATGGATTGTTGATGTATGCTGAAAAGCAGAGTATGCTAAATATTGTGAATTGTTTATGTTACTTGGCTGGAACTGATTTGGCATGGTAATTAGTTGTTGTTGTTGTTGTTAGACTTAATACAACTTCTTGTTGTTGGTAGACTTATTACTACTTCAAGTTGGTATAAGTTTGATTACTTTTGAAACTTTTGTTAAGACTGGGAGGTTCCCATGTGTAGTTAATGGCCAGTTGTTGTTCTTTGAGACTTGTTCTTTTATGTTGTAGCTACTGATGTATCAGTTCTGTTGGTGTTTCTGTGTTTGTTGTTGTTTTTTAATAAGTTCATGGTTGCGCAGAGAGATAATATAGATCATTTCAGTGCAACTAGTAAAACACTAATAAGGTTAAGGTGCAACATGATTACTACTTAGAACGGTTATGGGGGAAAATGAAACAAACTGAAAAGGTTAAAGGGTAACATGTTACCCGTTAAAATACTAGGGACACTGAATAAGTAGATACGAGAATGCTTTAAACTACAACACAAACAGATGAGAAACCATGGCATGGCATACACTTCAGTCAGTAACTCCAAGGCTAGCCACTCTCGTAGTTCCGAAGTCGTGCCTCGAGTCCCTTAATCTTAGCCTCCAGTTCCTTAATGGTAGCCTGCAGTTCCTGAATCTGGGTAGTTTTCTCATTGTATGAATCCACTATGTCTTCCAACACCTCAGTGACCTTGTCATCAAAAACTGGATCAATCCAATCGATGTAATCACAATTTCCCTGCATTACAACAACAACAACAAAGTTTAACTGCTCATCCTCCCAGTCAATAAATGAACACATCCTCGACTGAAGAATGAAAAACAGATCCAAGAGTAAATCAGTAACGCAAAGGTAAAACGAAAACTACGATCCTATCACAAACCTAACAATTAACACACAGGAGGCCACTAAAAACATAACAATCTACCTGATTAGGGTAGTTCCCGCACCCATAGAACCTCCGTCCTGGGTTCTTGTCAGTTTTCGACATCATAAACGGAGCTAACTTCCCGCATCGGCAGTACACAAGTCGGGTAGGACGTCGTGATTGGCGTTGAAAATCCATCTTCTTCGTGGTCAGAATTCGCAGGCAACAGATGAAAACTAAACGATGAGAATGTGAGAATGGATGCACTTAGGGTTTATGTCCAATTGGGGATTATTTAGGAGGCAAATTTCCCGCCTAAAACACTAAATTCGCCCTATAATTCGTCCAATAAATCGTCCAGTTCGTCAATGTGTGTCTCCCACGCGCCTTAACGGCACCAACTTAACGGATGTTAAAAAACGGGGCGCCATGGAATTTCAGATAACGTTATAGGGGAGAATGGCAAAAAAAAAGGTTGTAGGGCAACTCGAAAAAACACGAAAAGGTTATGGTGCGGTAAAAAATTTTCTTTTTAATTTATACAATTAGTTGGGAGAAACCACTTTAAATGGTCTTTTAAGAAAAGACCACTTAAAGTGGTAAAAAATCTTGAAATTCGCGGGTCAATTTTTTTTAAAATTTTTTTGTAGTCTTTGTCTATTTTTAAGGCCCAGTTGAAACCAGGCTGGTCAGTAACATATTTAGGCACAAAACAACACGTATTTAGACACAGAATTAGTAAAATATTTTGTTTAATAATTAGTGATGTTATGTTAAAAAATTAGTGATGTTCTGCTAAAGAATTAGTATTGTCCAGTTAAAGAATTAGTAATGTTATGTTGAAGAATTATTGATGATGTATTAATGAATTAGTGATGTTATATTAGCAATGTACTCTGGGGTGAGTATGAAAATAGGTGATGTTGTGATATGGAATATACTGTGAGGTGTATGCAAATCGGTATTTCTTATTTTGAAAATATACCATGTGGTGTATTAAAATAGGTGATATTGTGTTATGAAATATACTATGAGGTTTATTAAAATATGTGATGTGTATGTGAATAGGTGGTGTGATGTGTCAGAATGGTGATGGTGTTCTGGAATATGTGTTGTTATGTTATGAACTAGGCAATGTCGTGTTTTAAAATATGTTAGAAAACGTATTCTAGAGTGAGTATGAAAATAGGTTATGTTGTGTTGTGGAATATACAGTGCGGTGTATGCAAATAGGTGATTCTTATTTTGAAAATATATTATGTGGTATATTAAAATACGTGATATTGTGTTATGAAATATACTATGAGGTGTATTAAAATATGTGATTTTGTGTATGTGAATAGGTGGTGTGATGTTTCAGAATAGTGATGGTGTTCTGGAATATGTGTTGTTATGTTAAGAAATAGGCAATGTCGTGTTTAAAAAATGTTAGAAAACGTGTTGATGTTTGGTGAATAACAAAAATCGCGAAAGTTTTGTACCTAAATATGTGTTGTTATGTGTGTAAATATGTGTTGTTGTGTGCCTAAATATGTTACTGACCAGCCTGGTTTCAACTGGGCCTTAAAAATAGACAATAAATACAAAAAAATTAAAAAAAAATCGCGGGTCAACCCTACCCGCCGGGTTGACCAGCGAGTTTTTTCTTTTAGTATTATTAACATTTTTAAAGGTTTATATTGTAAATTGTGATTTTTTACTAAAAGACTGAAGTAGATGATCTCTCTGAATTGAATTGTTTCTCTTGATAATAGTTGGGGAAAATGTGCAATCTCTAAGAGACTACTCCAAATATTGTGACTTCAAGTCTTCACTTGTGAACCAAATGGGCCAAAATCGAATGTCCACGGTTCGCGTTGGGCTGGGTCATAAACAATGTCTTTGACATTAATTAATTAGATGCCACACGTTCCAAGCACTTTTTCCCCTTTTTTTTCTAAAGATACACAGGTTCCAAGCACTAAAGAATGCTTTATGGCTGTTTTAGAACCAAATTTCAACTTTTATATCCTCAAGTATCAAATCAAAAGATTCTAATCCCTTTAAATTGTTTTTATACCATTAGCATGTGCAATAAAGTTAAGTACACTCATTTCGATATATTGTTTTACTCTCTAAAGCAGTTTTATCAATTAAACAACAGGACTATATTTTATTAATAACATGTTAATTACTTAATTGTAATTAGAGGTGTCAATCGGGCCGGGCCGGGCCGCCAAAAGCCCGCTACATTAACGTGCGGACTGTTCGCGGGCCAATTTTTAACGGGCCGGGCTATTTCTTAAATCTGATGGCCCGGCACGGCCCCTAGCCCATGTATAAATGGGCCGGGCCGGTTCGCGGCTGAGCGGGCCGGTTCACGGGCTGATTTATTTTATTATTATTATTATTATTATTATTATTATTTTTTGCATCTTCATAATTAAAATAAGAGAACACTTAAAACATATTTTGTTAGAAAGTTTTCAATAAATTATGTTCTAGAGTTAATTAAATATCCAAAAATCCAACAATTTATTTTTTTAAAACATCAAAATATTTATTGATAAAGTTTAAAGTTTTTGATATGTTACAAGTAGGACTATAACTACTGTATTTCTCCTGGCTAATACACTTTCTCCTGTCTAATACAATATAACTCCAAGAAACTCATTTGTAGCTCATATTTGTTTGCCACTGTATTCTTTATGTCTTGCGCCTATTTGCCTTTTCGTTTGACTTCTTCGAAATGTGATTATACATGTTAGAAACTTAGAATAATTAGAATTACACAAGAAATTTAGAAACTTAATCAAATCTATATTTATTGGGCTAACAAAGTCCAAATCCAAAAATGCTTGTCCAATACTTCAATTTCTTCCATATTCTTCATGTAATATGCAATTCAACATAATATATGTATATTTAAAAATAAAAATAATTCGCGGGTCAACGGGCCGGACCGAGCTGCGGGTTTTTGCGGGCCGGGCCGGTGATTTCAAGGCCCCTATGAACCATTTATTTTAAATGGTCATGGTGCGGGCCGGGCAAATTCTAAACTGGCCGTGCCGGGCTTTTTGTGTACCTAATCAGATCTAATGATCTAAAATTAAAACATTTGGTTTGTTTGCATGCAAGTTTGAAATTGTCGTTCCTAATTTGTTGCAACGGATCGCAATCATATTTTATTTTGTAGGTGCGTTATGACGAGGAGAATCGAGCAAGACATACCTTCTCTTCAAATGACGAAATTATTTAAGAAATGACTAAATTATTAAAGACGTGATGTTTGTAAATAAAGGTGTGCGACGTTGATCTCTTTCCCTTCTAGATCAACACCACGATGGAGGCATAAGATAGTCTAACTTGGACTCATAAGGTTGGGATTTGAGACGAGTGTATATTGGAGTTATAAGGTGGTATATGAGTATAATTATTGTAGTTAAATTTGCAGTTTAAAGAAAGAAAAAAAAGTTTGTAAGGATATCATCAATCTCGGATCGTAATTTTCAAACATAAGAACTTGTGATCATGACTAATAAATTACAAAATTCTGAGTAAGATTTTCTTAGATATACTATAAGATTTTTTTTTAAAAAGATATACTATATAATTACAACTGTTCAATATATTTCTATATATCAAATAATTAATCAAATATTCTCCAAACCTCAATACAGATGAAATAATCATTCATTACTGATCGAACTTGTTACCTCTTGAATCAAGAATGTCTCAACCTACCACTCGGTTACAAACATATTGACGAGTAAGATTAGCGTATACTATAGTTTAATTTAATGCATGTGATTACTAGTATTTGAGACAACACAACTTCGTTAATAATATGTTCCTATCCAATCAATGAAGTGGTGGTTCAAACCAATTCAATTGGTAATACACCTTTGCCTAGCTTTATCTTAGTTTTTTCATTTCATGGAGGTGAAGTACATGTAAAATCTAAACGATTTTCATTTTTCAGAACACTTAGAAGTTCGAAACTCTTTTCTTCCTTTGTAAAGAATTACTTTATCCCGACATCGTTAAAATCCGCATTATTATTCTGGCAAAATATCACTCCCCCTAAAGTTTAAATGTTTGTGTACTTAACCCCTATTTATGTAGGTGAACTTTCTTCCTTGAAGTTTGAAGTATCGTGCACTTTCCACCCGAAGTTTCAAGTATTGTGTAATATATATACTTCTTCAAGTTTTAAATTTCGTGCACTATACCTTTTTGTTCTCCTATTGGTCATATCCTTGGACTTTTGTAAAGCTGGTCACATTTTTGGGTGATATAGGAGTGAAGTTCTGAATTATATTGGTTTGGAAGTATAGTCATTTGTTAAGGTTTAGGTATTGGTTTAGTATCCAGTTTTGTATCCTTCGATCCACACTTCACAGTTGTATGCTTCTTTTCCTCAAGGTTTCCCCTTGTTGAAATGTTTCTCGTGGGTGTGGATCATATTTTGTGTCTGAATACTTTTCGTGCATTCCTTATGCACCGTATATTGTATAGTGAATTTAAATTAATAATAAAAATTTTGCCGTTTCAAAAAAAAAAAAAAAAAATTCACAACTCATTCACATTGACAAACGAACTCTTTATCTCTAAATTTCACTTGAGTGTGAGACTGTGAGTTAGGGGCAGAGACATGGGTAGAGAAAGGAGGAAGTTGTCTCCCGAATAATTTTAAAATTCACACATTTTATCATTAAATATAAAAAAATATTTATAATTTCATGCCATATTCTTAAAATATCATGAATATTTTTAACACTGAAATATTTTTGAATATTTTTATCAATTTCCTACCACCCTTATTTTTATTCCTGACTCTACTAATGAGTGTGCTTATAATTGCAACAAAAGAAACCATATTATTGGATAAGTCAAACTTTTCACTGTAATATCGTAGGAAAATTTTGTTTTTTAGTTACTTCGAGGATATTGTAAACTTGTGAATGATGGTTTATAAACATATTTGCATGTGTGTTTTAAACAATTCTTTCTGTCGTATAGGAAAAAACAGTCTTTTTCAAGACTGCCTTCAGCAAAAAATTCTTATAGTATAAAACTTCAAAGAGTATTATGCACAAAGTTTATAAATTTAAGGAGATAAATGCATATGAGCAAACAATAAGGGGTAAAGTGCAATCAATCAAACTTTAAGGAGGAAAACGCATTTTTGCCTATTATTATTACTATTAAGATATCAGTGAAAATTCACAATCATTACCATTTTGAATGTGCATTCTATAATTAGAAACACTATCCTACCTTCATACTTTTTTCTTTTCTATTTTTAAATATCATTAAGAATCTGCAATTGCTATCTTGCTAATTGTCTATTTTGCCTTCAAAACAAATGATGTTTCATAAAATTTCAAACATTTTATAGTTCTTTTTGTTTTTACAAATTCTTAGTTTAGACCACCTAATTAAAAAGACCACAAAAAGACCACTCCAATTTGAACCACATCCTTTAATTTCAAAATTCGCGCGGTTAGCGGTTCGACCGCGGTTTTCGGGAGAAAACCGGTTAGAGCTCAGAAAACCGGTATATAAGGATTGGTTCAGATTTTTTTCTTCCTTTCATTCATTTTTGCACAACATGAAGACACTTTCTCTCTCTATCTCTCACTCTCTCTCTCTCTATCTCCCACTCTCTCTCTCAAACCCTCATTTGAAACCTTCCAACCTCAATTCTATACCATAATCATCTGTTTTTCAACGATCTATCACCGGATCTTTGTTTAGATAATCTTTATCTACAATTTGAGCACTTTTTTCCTGTTTTAATGGTGGATTTGGGCAATGAACCAAAGGTTGTTGGTGTCGAAGCAAGAGGAAGGTGGAGATGACAACTATAGGTATTTTTCTTCTTTTCTATCTCGATGTTTGCATATTTGTTTGAGGAATTTGAGAATACTGTGTGTTTTCCTGGTGTTACTGTGTGTTTGCTGGTG
>JAYMSL010002706.1:0-13763 GCA_036897195.1 Plantago coronopus | reverse complement strand
TCTCCCAAAATAATCAACTATCTTTCACTTACTATTCACTATTCCTCAACTAGCTAACTCTTAAAACTCAATTAGCTAAATCTTGGCCAAACAGGCCGATTCATTCCAAGAAATTAGTACAAGGGTATCTTACAAAAAGAGGTTAAGTGAATCATTTCATATCTTGTTGTTAGCAAATTCATGTGGTTTTAAAGTTTGGAATTGAATCTTTTCATAGTGTTTATATGATTACAAAAGATTTACCATATCCAATGTTTATGATACATACATGCAAGTTCTTTGTAAACATGTACTTCTATTCAACTTAAATCAAGGCCCGTTCAGTTCAGTTCAGTTTAGTTCAGTCCAGGTTAGTTTAGTTCAGATTTATACATTCAATTATGTTAAGAGACTTTTATCTGAATCAAACAAAGACTTATGCTATGTCCAGTTCACCATAAAATATTCCGTTCAGTTCAAGTCAGGTACATTTAGTTTAGTTTTGGTCAATTCAGAATTCCAGATTTACGTAGTTGAAATTTATATTTGAATCAAGTACATTTCAAGTTCAGGTCCATTCAGTTCAGTTTTGATAAAATACGTTCAATACTTATATTTTGAGATGAATTGAACAGAATCGAGAATCACTACAGTCTTACATTAGAATCATTGCATAAAATACATAGCGTTATTAGTGTATTAAATGTCAGAGACGTAACTATTATACGAGTATACGTCGTTTGTTATGTGAATGACAGGGTATTACACAACTCACTCCCAAATATATAAAAGTTCGAACTGTATTGTACTTCTATCTAAAATACATTAAAGATTCAGATACGGATTTTGCTCGTGGAACTGGCTTCCTTTCACATAAAAAATTACACAAGGAGACAATTTTGGCTTTTGTTGGACAGATAAGCCATTGAAAAGCTCCATGATGAGGTGAGCTAGCTAGCTGTGTGTCAATCTGGAAGAGGAGGAGATGCAAGAAAGATGGTACGTTGACTCAGTCAAGGGGACTGCATTATTAAAGCTTGGAAAGTTTGTTCTCTTTTTGTAATTATTGGATGATCATGATCATACACAAGATATTTTCACAATTTATTTATTTCATTAATAATAAATGAGTGTATAGAAGTATTGGTACAAACAGATAAATTTGGCTGGGACATGAAAGTTGGCACACCATGAGTATACAGGCCCTACAACTGGAAACACAATTCCAGTTTTAATTATTATTAAATGCAATTTTCATGTGTGACTCTCATAGATCTTATCTTATCTTATGTTATTAGGTTAAATTAACGTTAGTTCAGTTCAGTCCAGTCCAGTCGACTATAAGTTTATTCGTTTTAGGTTTATATAGTTGAGTTTAGGTTTGTGTAATTGAATCTTTTACTTGAAATAAGTTCAGTTCAGTTCATGTATATTCAGTTCAGCCT
This sequence comes from Plantago coronopus, assembly GCA_036897195.1. NCBI lineage: Eukaryota > Viridiplantae > Streptophyta > Magnoliopsida > Lamiales > Plantaginaceae > Plantago > Plantago coronopus. The sequence continues at coordinate 12,339 of JAYMSL010002706.1, read as the reverse complement.
TATTCAATCCAGTTCAGAGATTCTTCAGACGAATTGAACAAGACCTTATATAAGCTCGTTTAATTCACTTAAAAATCTTTTAACTGAACTGCATGGATTTGATAAGTTCAGTTCAATTCATGTACATTCAGTTCAACCCTATTCAATCCAATTCGGAGATTCTTCAAACGAATTGAATAGAACTTTATTTAAGCTCGTTCAATTCGCTTGAAAATCTTTGAACTAAACAGCATGAATCTGAAGTAAGCTAAATTGAAGATTAAATTTAAACTATGCAAACTTGATATGAACTGAATGGATCTTAACGGAATAAAACCGCAAGGTGACCTACAACCTTTATTTGTGCAACACCTTGCTAATAGAGTGGTTACAATCCAATAATCACATAGTATTATTGACCTACCTAAAAGAAAGAAATAATAATAATCAACTTTTGCCCCATTAAAAAGGCAATGGAAAAAAGAAATAATATGATGAAAGAAAAGTCCAAAAACCAATCCACTTAGTCACCATCACTGTGAGGTCACACATGCAACAGTCCCTTTCAGAGATTAGATCTGAATCTAATGTTCTGTTTCAGAAATTTAAATAACAAAAAAAAAAAAAAATTGTAACAGGCAAAATGGAGTAATTTGAAACTGGCATAACAAACTCAAGAACTAGTTTTATGTACAACAAATACTACAAGTTAAACAACCTTCTTCTTTATGTATAATAACAAGCTTCCTTCTTTTTCTACTAGCAGTAAATACAATAGTTCTCTAGTACAACAAAGTGGCAGTTTTTGCTTTTTTCAGTGGAAAATTTGGGATGGATTCATGATCATCACAAGTGCTTGCTCAACTCATCCCCTTCTTTGATGCTCATTTCTATGCCTTCTACTGCGCTGAATCCGCTGTCTTCGATTGCTATCGAAGAGGCCGAATCGAGCCCTGGACCTGCCTGAATCTCCTTGAACATGGCCAGGACTTGTATCATTGTAGGGCGCTTCAAAGGCCGGTCGTCTAGACAAGCGCACGCGACTTTCAAGTGTTGTAGTAGCTCGATCTCTAGGCTTGGATCCTCCTTTATCATCTCTGGGTCGAAAACATCGCTTATTCTTGTCCTGGCGTGTTGCTTCACCCACCCGACCAGATTGTTGTCTCCGAAGTCAGGTGAATCGGTAGGTTGTCTGCCTGTGAGCAGCTCGAGCAAGACTACTCCGTAGCTGTACACGTCACCCTTAGTCGAACATCTAAAGCTTTGGTAGTACTCTGGAGGAACGTAGCCTGGAGTTCCGGCTAAAGTACTAACACTCAAATGCGTGTCCATTGCACTCATATGCCTAGCCATACCAAAATCAGACACCCTCGCTTCCAAATGCTCGTCAAGGAGCACATTGCTTGACTTCATGTCGCGGTGAATGATATGTGGAACGCAATTGTGGTGAAGGAACGCCAATCCTCTCGCAGCCCCAATTGCAATTTTACGCCTAACGGACCAATTGAGCTTAAGCCCGACTTTCCTCCTGTCGTGAAGAACATCCTCTAAACTTCCATACTTCATGTACTCGTAAACCAACAACCGTTCCTCCCCCACTTTGCAGTATCCCAGCAATGGAACAAGATTTCTATGCTTAATCTTGCCAATCGTTTCCATTTCAGCAGTGAACTCACGATCGCCTTGACCACTCACATGTATCAACTTCTTTATCGCCACGACATTCCCGTCCTTCAATTGTGCTTTGTACACATCCCCAAAGCCACCAGAGCCTATCATGGCATCATTATGGAAGCCATTAGTGGCCTCTAAAAGATCTGCAAATGTGAGGTTCCTCAGCGGCTTCTCAAAAGTGGAGAGGTTTATGCTCAAAGCCTCGCGAGCACTTAGCTTCCACGCGCTTTGTGCTGTTGCAGAGTTGGAATGATTCTCCATGTATGCCTCAAGAGCTGCCTCTTTCTTCTTCCTTCTCTTCTTTGTCTCCACAAGAACAATAATGAATCCAAATATACAGAACAGCGAAAATAACAATCCCATCGCCACACTCCCGGCAAGTGAAGCTTGTCTCCGGTGAGACTTTGAACGTACATTTCCTTCCTCCGAAGTGGACGGACATGAGGGAAGAGGGTAACCACAGAGTCCTCCCGTATTATTAGCAAATCGATAATCAGGAAACGTATCTAATGGAGGGGTTTTAGGAATCGTTCCAGAGAGATTATTATTCGATATATCCAGCTCACCAAGATAAGTAAGGCCACTCATTGCTGCTGGAATAGGTCCGCTCAGGCGATTGTACGACATGTCAAGGATTGCAACGCTTTTCAATCCCCCAATCTCTTGAGGGATTGGACCAGAGAAATCGTTGTGAGCCAATATCAGTATGGACAAGTAGAACATAGAACCGAGCTCCTTCGGAATACTACCATCCAAATGATTGTACGAAAGATCGAGAAAAATCATCGAACCGTTGTGGTTGAATGTTGGCTGAGTGATACCCCGGTAGAACCTGGTGACATTACACGGATGCCTCGTCGACATTCTGTGCAGCTGGTCCTGTCTAATACCTCCAAACTCAAGTAGATTACCCGCCCCGTGGCACAGCGGGCTGCTCCCGTCGTTCTTGATGTATCCGTACTGCTTCCCGGTCAACATAGCCACTGCTATATTCCCAGACTGCTTAAACAGAGGCGGAGGAATTTCGCCGTTCAAGGAGTTGGTGTTGAGATCCAACCAGAGTAAACTGCTACAATCTCCCAACTCAGGTGGGATGTTCCCAGATAAGGAATTGTTTCCGAGCTTCAAAATGGCTAAGTTAGACAACTGGCCTAAAGAAGCCGGAATCTCCCCGCTCAACTTGTTGTTCGACAACGAAATCCAATTCAACTTGGAACAGTTGCTGAGGCTCGCAGGTATCGACCCTGACAGCTCGTTGAAATCAAGAATCAGATTCTCCAACCTGCTCAAGTACATAAACTCCTGTGGGATCTCACCATGGAGCTCATTCAGCCACATGATTATATCCCTCAACTCCGACAACGACCCCAAGCTCGACGGAATGGTTCCAGTGAGGTAATTAAAGCTCAGATCAAGCGACTCCAAATGCGAACAATTACTCAAAGTGTCCGGTATAAGGCCAGAAAAGGCATTATTCTGAAGGTACAACATCCTCAAGCTGTTTCTAGGATCTTGGCATATCCCAGCAGGAATCAACCCGGATATGTTGTTGGAACTCAAATCCAAAACCTCCAAATTCACCAATTTAGAGAAGGAGTCAGGCAAACCACCCACAAAGTAATTGAATGACAGCACCAAGGTCTTCAAACTAGTCAGGTTCAACAGCACATGAACAGGCAAATCACCAGTGAAGGTATTGTTGGAAACATCTAGAAGCTCCAAACCAGAGCAGGAACCAAGACTATCAGGCAAAGGGCCTTCCAGGTAATTGTAAGACAGATCCAACTCGACAAGACTGGTGCATAAATCAGACACAGACAAAGGAAAAACACCCTCAAAATGGTTCCCCTGAAGGTAAAGATACTCAATAGCTCCACTTGGCAGGGCAGGAACCATTCCAGTTAACTGATTATTGGTGAGGTTGAGGAAACTCATCTTAGAGCAAGCAGAGAGCGAGCTCCCAACCACACCAGAGAATTTATTGGAAGATAAATCCAAATGCTCCAAATTGGAACAATCAGCAATCTTGGGGAAACCAGTTGAGATATTATTGATGGAAAGATCCAAGTAACGCAAGTTCTTGAAATTTAATTCAGGAAACACAGAATTACCTCCGACTTTGTTCCCCTTGAGCGACAAATGCTGCAGCTCAGAGAATCCGCTCGAGAATAACCAAGAAATCACATTTTCGCCGGAGACCCTGTTGTTGGAAACGTCCAGAACGTTCAGTTTCGGCAGGCCGGAGCCTCGTCCGGGCTGGTTCTCAAACGGGTCCAGCATATTACTGGACAGATTCAACCTTTTCAACCCGGAGCAAGCCTGGAAGTAAGAAATGTCGGTAACAGGGCCGGTAACGGCGTTTCCAGCTAGATCTAGCGCCTCTAGCGAGCTTGTGCAGGTGAAGCGCGGAACCGAGCCGGTTATGTTGCAGTTTTTCAGCACCAAACTGTTCAAGGTTTGGATAGTGAGCAAGAAAGTGGCAAGGTTCTTGAAGTCTGTGCTGAGCTGGTAGCTGGAGAGGTCTATGGAGGTGAGTTTGGCGTCAGTGCAAACGACGCCGTCGAAGGAGCAGACCGGGTTGTTGGGCTGCCAGGAGTGGAGCTGGGTCGGGTCGGGTAAGGAGTTCTTGAATGAGATGAGCTGGGAAAGCTGGGCTAATGGAGTGGGGAAGAGGGATGTGAAAAGAGTGAAGAAAATGGCTAAGTATAAAGGGTGGTGGAAGAGATTGTTATCAGCTTTCATGTTTGTGTTTGTTTTTTGTGTAGGTTTTGAGGTTTGGGTTTGTGTTCTTAGGAGAGTTTCAGCTTCAGGTAATGTTGTTGTTGTTCTTCCATTAGAGAGAGAGAGAGGAGAGAGAGAGGGCTTGAGTTTGTGTGTGTGTGAGGGAGAGAAATGGAGGAGGGGAGAGAGAGAGAGAGAGAGAGAGAGGGGATTGGTTTGTTTAGAGAGAGAGAGGAGTGTGGTGAAAACTGAGAACTGAAAAGAATGAAGAGGGGTCAAAAGCTCTAGTAAGGAAGGTAACATGGGGTATAAATATTGAATTATTTGTTTAGGGGGGGTGTCCTTGGGTAGGGTGGGGTTAGGGGGGGGGGGAGTGAGGACAGCTGGTGGTCACATGGCATGTGACACAAATTTCTATCATTTGTTTGTTCCTATTACTCATCTTGTATATCATCTCTCTTGAAAGCATGGACAATAGGTTCATTCTTAATCAATTCTCATGTTAGAGATTTCATTTACTACTGACTGAGTGGTGGTAGATGTTGAAAGATACTACACTACTCTTCTTGGCTGCATCTGTGTTTTCACTGTCATTTTCTTTAATTCATGTTATTCAAACTTAATCTAATTTTACGACGATAAACATACACGTACTAGATCAGTTATGATTTATATTTATACGCATGCGTTAAAAGTAGAATGAGACGTAAAGTAGTCTAACGGTGGTGGATAAGATTGGCAAGTAGAAGGTCTGGAGTTTCGAGCTACGTCGGGCTTAAATTTAAGTGTTTATTAGTAATATTTATTTGATAGTTTGAATAGTTTGTAATAGTCCGTCAATTAAAAAAACTAACATACATGTTGGTAGTAGCATGAGATTTAGTTTCCACTTGCGGTAAAATTACATATGTGTAGTTTCTTATACGTTAATGTGTGCGGTCGTACCACATGGTAATTTGAATGTTGTACAATGGCTGCATCGTATATATCATACAGTACATTATACAACACGTATAAAAACACTATCATATACTCTCAATTATACTTGTGTTGCGGTGGTGTCATCTAGCACGAGTTACTATCTTTACTAAAGAAACGTACATCATTAATTTCTTCGATACTGCACCGAACTTTACATCCACATTCGAATTTAAACTCGTGGTGCAGGCGTGCAGCCATACCGCCTAGCATAAGTTACTCCATTTCCATTTAAACAGAAAAACACGAACATCATTTATTTCTTATGTACTTACATAGTAAAGATCAACATTAGCACACCAAAACTATTCACAAGGAAAGTTCCATTTTATTACGTAAGTAAGTTACACGAATTATTCGTGTACGTAACATAAACCGAACTCCGTCTACGGTCAAAATAAAACCACCTTCACGGCATGGCACCTTAACAAACTACAATTCATCAAAATTTTACCCCAATAGTCAAAATGTGGAGTAATTTTCCTCCAAAAAATTATATAGATAGAGATAAAAATGGGGTGTAGCATGATGTATGAAGTGGGAAAAAGTTTCTCTCTCTAAAAATGAGAAGAAATGAAATGTATGATGTGAGAAAAGGTGGGGGTGGGGTGTAATTACAACAATCTGTTTGTCTCTCTAGGTTTGCGCGTACGTGTGATCAAAGGTGGATACATCACTGTCTATTTTTAATGAAGATTCCCTTCCTTTTCTTTCCCTTCTTCTTTCTATTAATTGTCTTTATTCATTCATTCACTAGTATTTATTTTTAATATATTTCTTTCTTCATTATCATCATTACACATTTAACTAATTCATAAATAAATAATTATTATTTTATTTAATAAATAAATGAGTAAGATTATGATTTGATGATCACCATTAAAGCAAAGCTGGCTCCCCTAATCTTGTTTTGTTTGGATAATAATTGAATAATGGTGTGGATTAGTTTGTAGTAATAATATTGTGTAGTAGTGTCTCATGTACCAACAATGACACCAAATTTTGGAATGAGAATTAATTCATGTACAGTTGGGAATGGCCCTCGTGTTCCTGCCAGGATGTTTCCCATATTCATTGCTTCCCTTTCACTACTTCATTTTCTTCTACTGAAACTACTTCAGATCCATTCAGTTCAGATCAGTTCAGATTTAATTAATTCAAATTTATACATTACTTCATAAGTTTATATCCATTTAGCTCAGTTCAGTTTCGAAATCCTCAACGAAAAAGAACAGGGCCTCACAAGCTTATTATTGCCATTTCAATATTCTACATAAAAAAATTACACGTAAATAATATCACTATACAATCTACTTTATTGTACGTATGACCTAATCGAAAAGTTTTGCATATTTTACTTAGATTTGACGATGTGTAGGTTATTTATTGTACGTATACGCCATGAAGCAGAAATGGAGAAATTATAGATGTGGCGTCACTCTGAATGCATCGATCTTTCAATTCTCAATAGTTCGTGTATATAGTACTTTAATTGTGTTTGAGACTGTTACACAAACTCGTCAGTAGATAAGTAATTGAGTGCAGGTTCGTTGTAACTCCACAATGACCAGTCTGTCCTAGAGTTACAAGCTCGATTTCAAGGTATGCATATATGCGACTTGCTACTTATAGCTCCAAACTCAACAAAGTCATTTTACTTTTTGTATTGGAGTCAATTTTTAAACTCCTAATAATTAGTGTGTTGTTATGTTCAATTCGTTAGAAAACATAACTGAACTTATTTTTAATATAAATTTCAACTATGTAAACCTTAACTGAACCTAACCAAACTGAATTTAACGTAAACTTGACGAAAGTTCAGTGTAGTGTGGGATTGACAAGTTCATGTGAAGTTTAAACTTTGTGTTCATGAATAGTGTCAATAAGTATGCAAACTATAGGATTGAGACATCCCTAATAATCTCGACCATGTCTATACGTTAGAATCGACGTAGATCGCAATAAAAAATGGATACATAAGGAAGAGATGAGAAAATTGTAACCTAGATAACTTTTTACAAGCTACTCCAAAAAGCAAGGTATGATTTCTCCTTTCTAAGAACTCAAAATCCATAATTACTTCTACTAGCTTTTGATCATCTATCTCATCACAATACAAAGCTTGGAACTTGTACCCTTATCCTTTTTCATTTTAAGGTTCCACAAATTAATTAATGGTAAAATTAAAAAAGGTACGCGAGTGCAGTCCACGCGCCAAGGAAAAGATGTACATTAACACAGGGTTATCCTCAATTATATGGTACGGGATACTGCAGGGAGTTACTGTGCACGGGACCATTGATTGGGTAATCTGTACCGTTAAAATTGTTTGATGGACAAGATCCAATAGTGACTTCACTGTCATTTGCATGTGCAATATTGCATTTGTACCTACTAATAGTCTAATACTATCTGGCAGTCAATTCTTATTTTGTCCATCCAAAACAATACTCCCTCCGTCCGCCGAACCTAGCCCCATTTGCTTTCCGGCACAGTATTTAAGGAGAGTAGTAGTTTATTGGTATATAGTACAAGTAGGGTATAGTGGAGTAATTAATGTAAAGTAAAGTAGTATAAGTGGGGTTGAATTGTTGTAGTTTATTGATATATAGTACAAGTGGGGTATGAGTGTTTGATTTAAAAGTAATAAAAAGTTTCCATTTTTAGAAATGGGGCTGGGTTGAGCGGACGCCCAAAATGGCAAAATGGGACTGGTTTGAGCGGACGGAGGGAGTAATAATTGTGAAGAAAATTCAAAATTTACATTATTCGAGTAAAAGGTGATTTTATCAAAGAAAAGAAAAAGAAAAACGATGTACTGATACATTATAGGAAGTATTAAAACGAAATTACGAAAACAACGCTGATCAAACAAGAATGCACTGCGTTTTAGCATTTTCACGTTATGTACTTGAGGTTTAAGGTTAAGGTTTAATTTTGATTTCAAGTGTCTGATATGAACTTAAATATTGATGTGGACAATATTTTGTTATTTAATGTGAATAAGAAAGTTGAGGATTAAATGAAAAGAAAATTGAGTAAGATACTACTCTATAGAGTGACAACCATCCATTTCAAAGTCAAATGAGTCGACAATCGATTATAAACATCAGTATTTTGGATTAAAACGGTAACGTCCGTCTTCCTTATATACTCGTATGCTACACAACCTATGTGAATCGAACCATCGCCACGACCCCACCCTATTGAATCTACATCTACCTTGGAGACATCAACTCATATCTACTATTTTACCAAAATTCTAACGTTAGAATTCTACGAGTGAAAACACAAGTGGGTAGAAACTGGTAAGATTACATTTACAGGGTAAAAAGTAAATTGACCAATCCAAGTTGAGTTAATAAGGGGGGGCCAATTTATTCATGTGACGTGAAATAAATGCGTGTTTGTCCGGCTGGGGAGAAAAATCCTAGGGGTAAACTCGTCATTGACCATATGTTAAATGTGTGAAATGAATTGCGAAGTGTCGCACGTGCGATAGTACAAAGTGAAGGACCGGTCATTGCCATTTTCCCCATAGCATTTTGCAAGTAATTATTCTTTTTCTTTTAATGAAATAAATATCAAATAACTAAAAAGCTATTATATCGAGTCTTTACGTAAAATAAAAATAAAATGTGACGGTAAACTCCAATTGCAGGAACGGGTCCGGTTCAGGGGGAATTTGCCGAGCTAGATAATCTGCAGCTTCATTTGCAGTACGTTTTATCCAGCAAAGTTTAGCCGAAATTGTCGTAGTAGTTCACGACAATGGTCCACACGGGGGTTGCAAGTAATTATTCAATTCGCTCAATATATATGAATTTAACTTATTTTTAATAAAGACTTCAATTATGAAAACCCTGAACTCAATCGAACAAATTTAAAGTTACGGTAAATTAAATAGAACCTAATAAGTCTCTTTTATTTTCAACTTAAATTTAACTATATTCAATTTAGTTCAGTTCAAATATTCATAGCTGAATCAAACATAGCTTAAACCCATGAAATATAATCATTGCGCACGCAAAATAGTTGTGGCTGCAATGATTCAAAATAAGACACATTTTCGTATTCTTTCACATTCAAAGGCTCCTATTTAGCTCGTACGTAAAGGAGGGGAGGAAAAATCATGTATACCATATAATAAAACAATTTAGTATACATATTTCATCCGAAAGAATTCAAAATCATTGTCTTAGATAGAACCTGAATCGAGTTGAGGTGAAAATTACTAATTGTAACCCTATGTTATAAACTCGACTTGATTGAGAAAGGAGACTCAACGGAGTTTTCACGTGTTATGGAAATCTATTTGATTGTATTTCAATATATGGAAAAGGTTAAAGTTGTTTAAGCAATACATAATTATAACCTAGTATAAGTGATGATCCAAAGATTAGGGGAAGTGTTTGGAGCATGGTGGACAAGGAGAGCAAATAGTGGCAATGATAACATAGAAGTCATATATTAGTAATCCTATTTTATACACTCTTCCATTAATATATAATAAGATTAGTTTAATTTATTCTAGAAGAAGGGTGATTATATGTTTAATGATGTTAATTCAGCCCAATAATAGTGTACCTTTAATTAACAAGGTCATGATGATATTGGATAAGGGGGCGCTCGTTTTTTCATTCAACATTTGGTCCAATATTTGCCGCAGCAACGCCCAAAAAAGAAAACTTGTGCAAAGCTCCAATACTTTTGATAATTACAGATTGAGTCCCCTACGACTACTGTTCATCTATCATTGAATTGTCCTTCAGCTCAGAACTTCTGTACGGTAATCTGATTTTCTGTACCAATTCACTGACAAATTAGATAAGTGAAGATAGCAATTTGGTTCAATGACATCGGAATTCACTATTTGACCACCTCCCCTTTGCTCTACTGCTGCCAAGTCGTTGCTGGGCATACCTTCTATAATTCTTCAGCATACGCAAAAATCCACATCATACGCAAGAGTAATCGATTGCGATTGAACTACTCTGAGGAAATAGTTGTTGCCAAGTGGTTGAAGGAGCTGTGGTAGCCCCATTCAACTTAAAGTATTGAGTTTTTATGTTAGATATCAACTGCTGTGGTTGTTGATTTAGCATTTTGATAGGATTAGTTTAATGAGTGATGAGCTTGCTTCTCCTGTTTTTGTATGTTGGTGTGACTGATTTAGCTAGAATTCACCCATATGATAGTACTGGTCTGAAATTCATCATAACATAAATTCCCAGAATACTAGCCTGAATGGGAATACATCTCTTCTGGTAGTTACTTTGAATAGAAAGAGTGCCTAGCTCAGATTTCTGCACTGATTATAGGGAGTAATGTGTTTGTTTTTGACATAGTTATCATATTAGAGTCAGCAATTTGACATTTCTGCACTTACTGATAACTGAAAATCACAGGAACAACTACAATTGCCAACTAGTTGAATCAGCTAGAAACTGACTACCTTATATCACTATATAAGGGTGGGATGTATATACTCATCTTTATACCTCTCCTACTACATCTTATTGTTCTTCTTCATTCTGTTTTTTTTTTTAAAAGGTAAATCCATGTCTACTTCGAGCTCAGCTGGTTCAAATCGTCGTGCTCGAAGCCCTTGTGTCTGTTTACGAGCGGCGTTATTGTGATACAAGTGTTTGTAGACGATGTAATCATGCTTTGGTGTCGTCCGATCCCATTACAAAAGGCAAGCTGTTTTACTAGTGCACCTGTACACATTTCTTGGGGTGGTGTGCATTGCAGGGACTATCATTCTTGTGTCGGACACTGATGCTAATCGTGGCAAATTATTCAATAAATGTTTGCAGTGTGTGAGATTTGTGAGTTGGTGTCTGCCAGTTGAGAATGCAGGCAGTCCAATATCTCCAGGCCCTTCACAACCTGTGTGTTCTGCGATTGGGTCAGATTCTGCGGTACGGGGGGCAATGACTAAGACTCTTTCACGGTTGGATGAGCGTTTCTACCGTGCTGGATTTTATGCTGCCATTTTAGTCATAATGCTAAATCTCCTTGCTATGATTGTTATGATAGTAGTGGTACTATTGAAGAACTGATCTCAAACATCTAGCAGTTTAAGCAGTTGGTGTACAAGCGTTCGCCATAATAGTTTATTTATCACGGGCATAGCTCTGTTTTTGCAGCTGGTGTATTAAGAGCTTGTTTTGGACCAGTTAAGAGCTTGTTTTGTACCAGTTAAACCAGTTATAAAGCTTTCTGTATAATCATAGATCAATGGTAGGGATTGATCCTTTGAGGTCAAAACCGGCTGTTTCTTGACATTTGTAGAAAGCATGGTTGGAAGGTATAGATGACAAATCATGTAGTGATTGTGTCAACGTTTTTAGGCATGTAACAGAACTAGAAGGTGCTCGTAATTCTGCTGCTTTCCATCTTCTCCTGGACTGATACTGCCTACTTTCTATGTAGTTCTGTACAAGGTTTGACATGTATACTTTGCTACATAACAAACATTACAAGAAAGAAAGAAAGAAAGAAAGAAAGAAAGAAAAGAAAATGAAGTGTGTAGTTTACGACTATTGACCAGATAGCTGATCTTCCGGATGTTCAAAAATAGCTGATGGCATGAGATTAGACATTCTTGTACTCATTCTGATGTTCAAAGGATTTGAGTTTTTGGACGTTCTTGTAGTTAGTTGGGTACTTGGGTATGCCATCCTCTGAAGATGAACTTGAAATTTAGGTGATATACAGTATTTCAATCTTTTCAGAATCAAGAAAATCTCAAATCTATTCACTTCTCAAATCTACACAAGTAAGGTATTATGCGCCTCAAGTTCAGATTGTTTCTGCAGAGTAACACTAACAATATGCAAATAGACACAATCATCTAGCAACCCTTTTACACTAGGATTTATAGAGAAAAAGTAGCAGTTTGTATTTATAGGAAAGTATATCATGGTTACAAGAGCGTTAATCTCCGTCATAGAAGAAAAAAGAACCATCAACACGCCAAAA
>JAYMSL010002705.1:0-13766 GCA_036897195.1 Plantago coronopus | reverse complement strand
ACACCCCCCGGGGTGGAAAAAAAAAACCCCCCCCCGCGGGGGAAAATAAATTAGTAACCCCGCCGTAGGCGGGTGAGTTAATATTTTGGCAAATACCCACCCGTACCAACCCGCGTACACCCCCTACCAAAATGTAAGGCCAGTTCACCAACACTTATGCAAGAGGTTATAATATGATTGTTTGAGAAAGAAGTTATATATTATTTTAAAAAAAAAAAAAAAGAACAAAGAAGTTATATATGCAAGCTCTAAGTTACGTTAGATTAAGGGATGCTTTGGATATTTGTTGAACTTTGAATGAGAAAGATTACTTCATGCTTCTTTTTTTTTTGGAAATGGAGAAATATATTACATTTATAAAGTAAAGAATGTAAAAAAATGCAGTGCAACAGGATTACACTTGTGAAGTGTACCCCAAACCCAACATAGATTTTGTACTAACATTGATTTTTTTTTTTTTTGTTTTGTTAAATCGACAAAGAGAGCATCAATAATGGTTTTCCATATGCTTTCGTGGTGATTCGAACTTTCAATCTATTGGTTAGAAGTGTTTGGCATAACTTGAAGATTATGTCCATACTAATATACACATTTCCTCATTATAATAAGAATATTTGACAGCATCTCTATTAATGTTTGTGCATTCATAATTCTATATCACAAGAGAATGACTTTAATGTATTATATACTATAGTAAATATATATGTTAATTTTGTTTTGTTTGAAGCATTAGTCCACTGTGGGGTGCTTACAGTTATTAGAAAATTAATCATATGTATTTACTATGATTAACTGGACTGATCATCAATGGAGTGATTGTTTAATCAAGTCGCGTTGTCGTACGTTTACTGAAACATACAAAGAAAAAAATGGCAGGCTTTAATTAGGAGGGAGATGTGAGCTCGCCATGTGACCTACTGGCTTTTTAAGTGGCATGCTTGACTAGAGTCTATAGTACTATGATCTTAATATATGCATGCTCTATAACTGTCACTTTCAGTATAAATCTGAGTCTAACTTGGGGTGCTATGCTAACAGTTTTCCTTTTGTTATGGCACTGGCATAGTCTCATTTTGGGTGCTAACACTATATTCTTGGTGTGCTTTATCATATTTATTTAGGCCTCACAATTTCAAATCTGGACAAATAAAAAAATCAAAACATCCAGATCCTACGTAAGTTCGATCCGTTACATTTATATTCGATCGGACAGATCCGTCAGATTGGCTTATAATTGAACGAACACCCCCCCTCCCACCATCCCGAGAAAAGTCAAAAATTATGAAAACAATTACAAAAGAATTTCGATTCTTTCCGGACCCACCCCGTTAAATGTTAAAATCTAAATACTTGAATTTAAGAAACAGGAAATTATTTTTTTAGAAAAATATTGTCGGATCCGACTGAAAAGGTACGGACTTTTCAAAATCCGAGCGAATCGGTCAGCGATCCACCATTGTGGCTCTAATATTGATGTCCAAAGTTACGTACTCCCTCCGTCCAAGAACAAGTTTCCCATTATATTTTTGGTCATCACAATAAGAAATACAAGTATTATATTGTAATTGAGGTGATTGTAGTACTTTTTGGTGTGTTGTAATTAAATGGGTGGATGAAGATTTGGGACCACATGTCCAAAAAAGGAAATGGGAAGCTTTGTAATGGACTACAAAAAAGGAAAGTGGGAAGCTATTGACTGGACAGAGGGAGAGGGAGTAACTATTTTATAGTGTTTACGTCATTGACAAGAATTCTAAACTATATCAGAAGACAATTTACTGAAAACAAGTGTTACAAGATATCTCAACTCTCTCGTGGAGCATTAAACAAGAAACGATCGAAACAAGAAAATAACACACTTAACCTCAGAAACAGAATCAGCAGATCGAATTAACACAACAGCTAGCTAGCAACCATGTCTGCTAACCTTCAGATTGATATCCCTCTCCCCGAGGCTGAAGAAGTTGCCCGCTTTGCCGTTGAGCAATACAACTCAAAACAGGTTAATATCGGTCACTCTTTCTAGACACTAGATAATCAGTTGTTCTTTTTCATACTCAGAATCAACAGTTAGTGATGTTAATGCAACGGTATTAGAAGTTAAATCTCTGATCTTCGTCAAGATGTGATAATGATGGTAGAGAAATAGTATCAATAGATGGAATAGAAATAGTAGTTTATGTACTTAAGAATTCATCATGTGTTATTTTGATTTACTCTCGAGTCTTGAGCGATCAGTACTAGGAAGACAGTGGATGATCATATCATGTTACACCAAAGCTTCAGTCGTTTTCTGTTTATATTTCTTTTCTTCAATTTGTCAAATTTTGCTTCAATGGAAAATTCACAACATATATATGTTACTTTGTCTGACTACAGAATGCAAAGATTAAGTTCGTGAGAGTTGTTGATAAGCCTAAAGCACAACTTGCAGCAGGTATCGAGTACAATGTAACAATGGAGGTGGATCACGCGGGCAAGATGCTCTATTGTCAAGCAGAAGCTCATTATAAACCATGGATGAAATTTCAACAACTTATGAAATTTCAACCGTGCTCTATGCGCGGAGTCAGTTTTTCTGGACTAGATTCTGATCTGCCGACTTATGAGCCTGCTAATGTGTGCGTGTGATGTCTTATCTATGTGCGCCCACAGAACAATGATCAATCATGAAATTACGATAACGACAAAATAACATCACAGAACAATGATCAATCATGAAATTACGATAACGACAAAATAACATGCTGCTTTAATTTGTTGAAGAGTAACTGTTTGTGTTTATTTTCCTTTTCCAGTATATTCAGTGTTTTTACATTAAATTGTGAACAATTTTAGCGTGGAGAAATTCTGTTGCTAGTTTGTTCAATATTTGCAATATGCAATTGCGTTTTTAAGAAACGATGCATCTTCAGTACTGTGTAATTTCGACATATAACTGAGGTCTAGACACTGCTTCAGTTCTTATTTCTCCAGATGGATTTACTCAATTTAAAGTCTCTTCTGAACAACTTTTGATTTCCTGGCTTCCTGATTTCTATGGAGTTTGTAGATTTATCAGCAAGTTGCTGATCAACTTTCCTGTAGTACATGTCTCTTGCATCACCTTATCCTGGAAACTATGGTACTGAACAATGTGGTTTCCTGTTGGACATATCGTCTTCGTATATCTTGTAACTCCCTATGTTTAATCTTCACATCCCTGGCAATCAAAGATTGAAATCTTGACTATTGTAAAATGAACATATATATGCACTTATGCCCTATACTGAAAATATGATATGTATAAAGAGTATACCTATTGCCTGGTTCCAGTGCTAGAGCGCGTTTTATATCTTCCTCTGCTTTCTCTAAATCTGACGTTCTCATATATGCTTCTGCCCTTCTGAAAAGGGCTTTGACATTGAAAGGGTCTAGATCCAGTACCTTTGATAGCAGCAAGCTAAATGATTCAACTTATCTATGTCTTCAATTCAAGTACAGGCCAAAATAGTAAGTCAAAAGATACCTTGGTGCAGAGTCTTGAGACTTCAGAATATTCACCCAGTTTCAGTTTGCAAGCAGCATCGTTCAAATAGCACGTTAACCTCAACGAATTTGCCTGGAGTTTCTCTTGCTGGCTGAAAGAGTGGTCATATACGAGGACTGCTGAAGCCTGCACAATTATAAAAATTGACAGTTTCAGTTTGTCTGAACCAAGTACAGATCACAGATGGACTTCAATATTTAGCACTATAATTTAAGTCCTAGTTTACGCTCCTTCTCATACTTCTTTGAGGCAAGCTTAAAGTTCCCTGCTTTGAACAGTCGATTTCCATGTTCTTTCTTCCTTTGGCATGCTTCCATTCTTTCTGGAATGTCCATTTTCCAGAACGGTTTTTCCTATATCAGCCATTGCAAACACACTATGGTTGAGTGAGAATCATGGGCACATAAGAAGAAATTAAGACAAAGCCAGATATATAATTCGTTAGTAAGGAACACATTACTTAATTTCGTAGGTGCAAACCTTGGTGAAGTCAATTAATTTGACTTCATATGACACCTGCTGAGCTACAGAAATCAACTTGCCAGACTGACAGGCACTGGAGAAATCAGAGCTGATTGTAACTGAAGCTTCTTCTCCCTTCTTCATACTCATGACCACTCGATCTAAAGATTCACTGATTTGCTCTGCGTAGGCGAACAGAACAAAGTTTGTAGACACGCTTGTGCTTTTTCGTTTATTCTGAAGAGTATGACAATGAATTTAATAGGAAGTAAAGAAAAATGAGTGAAGTGTACCTTCTCCACAAGTATACTCAAAGGGTTCGAAATCAGATCCTTTTCTATCACATAGCGTACCATTCTCGTGCTTAGCAGAATAAATTACTGCCCGTTAAATATCACAATCAGAAACTTTTAGAGCAAGGCATATGCTCAATTTTATTTAAAGAGTTTGTAGGCGGACACTACCTTTGACAAGCGATCCTTCATTAGGCCGATCATAACCTTCTCCCCATTTTGTTATTTTCTTTAGGATTTTCTTATCACCCGTGATGTCGATAACAGATTTCCAGGATATCAGTTCCACACTTACGACCAAATTTGATAGAACCGGAGCATCAACTGTCAAGTACTCGTTTCTGCAATGGCTTAGACCATCTAAAAATAAGTTAACATCTAAAGAACCATTAGTAGGTCTGGTTTCACTATACAGCAGTATCATTCAAGGAAGCACTTCTACATAAGTTAAACTCTAACTTACAAGAAAACGCGACAGATAACTCTGCCTTTTCTCCTTTTCTCATGGTTTTAACAGCTTTGCTCATGGCTGGACACAGATGGCCTAATGAATGTATACATGTATGTGATCAGGTGGTGCATTAATGTGCAGAATTACTTACGAGAAGAATGAGGAACGCAAATTATCTTACCCTTTATAAGAGAGAACTCCACACCTACATCAGATTTCGAGATGATGTTTCCAGTTTCATCTTTCGCAACATACTTGACTGAAATGGAGAAAAGGTCTAACATCAGTAAGCTATTGTAGAAATGGAACCTCATCAGAAAAAATCATACGAGCACTGCTATCAAAAGTTTGCAGTATTCAAGCATTATATTCTGTACAGGTTACAGATATAGATTGGTTTTGCAGATTGCTTCACATTCACCTAAAACTTCGTCTGCTTCATTTGGAGTAGCCCACCCCTCTCCTTCTCTTATTATTTTCTTGATAATTCCTCCATCCCCACTTATATCTCTTACCGGATACCACAAAAGGAGCTCTACTTCTGAAATCAGCGTCGAATTGGGAGGAACCGTTGGAGGTGAACCAATTTCACCATATGCCAAATCCGGTGGAATTGTGAAAACCGCTCTTTCTCCTTTCCTCATAGTTGCAATTCCCTCATCCCATCCTGTGATCACTTCACCTATAAAACAAGAGTAGAGCTAACCAAATTATAGGTAAAACTGCATAGCTAGTTAGCTACTAAATAACTGCACCATTTAATAGAAAACAGTGCAAGCTCAGAACCTACAAAACAAAACTAGGGACATGTAAAGTAGGATAATCTGGAACATACCCTGGCCTAATCTGAATACGTATGGAGTTCCCTTCTCTCGACTTGAGTCGAAGTATCCTGCACTTTCTAGGCTCATGGTGTAATGAACTAACACCAAAAACAGAACAAGTTACCAGAAATAATGATAATAACTTCTTGTGTAAATGATATGATGTTAGTGTGTACGTAAGTTGTGACGCTTAATAAACGTATAAATTGAGCTTACGATTGCAACTAGATGCCTGCATTATGTCTCTAATATCAGATCTTTTTTTTTTTTCCTTCATGCAGCTAAATAAACTTGCAACCTACACTTATGACATGAGACGACTAGGGACTTAATCGAGCAGTCAATTAACTAAAGCGACATTGATAGTCCTGTAAAAGACATAAATTTGCTTCTGATTTTAAAATCTGTTTACGTAATTACCTTCAATTTCATCGCCCAGGGTAGGCGTTTGCCACGAAACACCTTTTCGAAGAATCTTTTTGCGCAAACCTCTACTGCCAATTAGCCTTTCCGGCAATTCCTGGGCTTCGAACTCCATGGTCAATGTGATCGGCTCAACAGTTTGTGTTTCAGTTTTCATTGAACTGTTATTTGAATTCCTTTAGGAGAAGAGTTGAGCGAAAAAATGAGTGTGTGTTTCTGAGTCCGAGAGGATAAGTCGTTAGCTTCCCTCCTTATCTTCTGGTAACTAACTTACAAATAATGGACCCACACTTCTAATTTTTTATTTTGGAGAAATTTAAGAAATCTCCCATGGGATCACAAAAAATCAAACCAACGTTAAGCGGGAAAAATAATATTTTTTATTTGAAATGGCAAAATTAATAACTACAAGTAGGTACAATTATAGAGATCATTAGGGGTGAGCATCGGTCCGAAACCGGAACAGACGGGATGCTAAATGTCTTCTTTTTCGAGGACCGGAAACCAAACCTGTTCAGAGGTCTATCCAGCCCGAAGCGAACCGAGAATTTTTCCGGTTCGATCTAGATTAAACCGGACACAGCCCGGAATTTCCAAAACCTTAAAAAAAAAACGTCACGTTTGAAGATAAGATCATAAGAAACATCTCTTACTATTTAAAATCAAACTCATTGAAAGGAGTTGGGACACCATTTTCCTAATTTTGACCATCTAATTAATTTTGACTTTCTCTAATCTCTTCTCTCTTATCTCTCACATTAGTATATCTATCTTACTATTTAAAAGCAAATACATTAAGGAGTTGAGACACCATTTTCCTAATTTTGACCATCTAATTAATTTTGACTTTTTCTAATCTCTCTCACATTAGTATCTTTTACTATTTAAAATGAAAAACATTGAAAGGAGTTGGGACACCATTTTCCTAACTTTAACCATCTAAATTCTAACTACTTTTGACATTCCTTATCTCTTCTCTCTTATATCTCTCACATTAATATATCTTACTAGCTATCTAAAAATTAAACACATTTGGAGTTTGCACACCAATTTTCTAATTTTTTTTGCAATCACTTATTTTAGAGTACTATTTATCTAAAATAAAAATACCTCAAGGTAGTTATACTATCAAAAGTTGATTTTGATTAATTCCCCTATTTTAACTTTGAAAATAGTTATACAATGTAGTTATTAGATCAAAAGTTGTGATTATTACAATTTATACAAAAAAAAAAATATTTATGAAAAAACCAAAAATAAAATAAAAAATCATATAAATATTAAACTACATAAATATTGAAAAACTACGTATACTTCACCATATAAATAAAACGAGAACGCGAGTATTCGCGTGCCAATAATACTAGTCCTATCAAAAAGGAAAGGGAGAAGCAAGATTTTCCAAAGCCAATTCAGTCAACAAAAACACTAGCCCAAAATCTTCTCTTTCTCTCTAATTATCCAACCAGGCCACTTTTCTTCTTCTAGAAATCGACTTGGGGATGTAGCTGGGAGTCGGAATAGTGGAAATGAGAGGCACGACGGTGGAGATGGGAGATGGGAGGCGCAATGGTGGAGATGGGAGGTGGAAGTCGCGATGTGGTCGGTGGAGGTGGGAGGCATTATGTGGTCGTCGGCGGAGGTGGGTCTGGAGCGCGAGGTAGCTGGTGTGAATTGGAGGAGGTGGGTGAAGAAGGGTGGCAGAGGTGGGAGGTTGTTGGCGTATTCTAGAGGTTGGCGTGATGGTTGGAGTATTCTGGATTGTGAGGGAGGAAGGGCCTTCGATATATTCTTGGACTTGAAGTTGCTCGTTCACCAGCTGGCATCACTATCTGTCAAAGGAAATATGCTCTTGATCTTCTTGAAGACACATGTTAAATGTCTTGCAAGCCAGAATCTACTCCCATGGATGCCAAACCCAAATTGGAGGCTACACAAGGAGAGCTATTAGCAGATCCTCAATAATATCGTCGACTTGTTGGCCGTCTAATGTACTTGTTGATTACTCGCCCTGATCTTAGTTTTGCACTGCAAAGACTAAGCCAGTTTATGTCAGCACCAACTTCTACTCATTTGGCTGCATCACATCATGTTCTTCGTTATTTGAAGTCTTCTCCGGGTCAAGGTGTTTTTTTATCCTAAAACAAATGAAGTTCATTTCAAGACTTTTTGTGATAGTGATTTGGCTGCTTGCCCTGAAACTCGCCGAAGTACAACTGGGTATGCTGTTTATATTGGTGATTCCTTGGTCTTCGGGAAAACCAAGAGCAAACTACAGCTAGCCATTCATCCGCCGAGGCTGAGTATCGAGCAACCGCTGATACTACCTGTGAAATCCAATGGCTCCTCTACTTGCTCAAAGATCTACAAATTATACATGATAAACATGTTTTACTTTACAAGGACAGTTTATCAGCTTATCATCTCACACATAACCCAGTTCATCACCAAAGGACGAAACATATTGAACTAGACTGCCATGTTTTTCGAGACAAAATCACACAAGGCACTATTCAATTGTTGCACATCTCCAACGAACACCAAGTGGCTGACATCCTCACAGAGCCTCTAGTTCTACCTCTATTCAAGCATTACATGTCCAAGCTGGGAACTCTGAACATTCACTCCCATCTTGAGGGGAGTTATCAGACGAACTCTGCCAATCCGGATTAGGGAAACGAGCTAAGGAGAACTCGGGTTGTGCGTCTGTACCTTGTATTGTTATTGTTGTACCTTTCGGTTTCTGTTAGTTAGCTTGTTGTTCTATAAATACCAGAACAACCACACTTGTAAATCACTTCTTTAATTCCTTCTTTCAATCTGAATGAAATACAGTTTCAGTTCATTTTCTCTCCAGTTTATCAATTGTAATAGATGTAACATCAAACCATTATTATCACTGAATCTAATCATATGACAACCCCAAAACCTAAATCTGACTCAAGGTCTTGCTGAATATTCCTTCATACACAAACTAACATCCATTAACTTCAAATTTTCAAACCAATCATTCGCAATCCATTCTATGACAACAAAGAAGAGAAGGAAGGTATAATGAAAGTAGAGAGAGAGAGAGAGAGAGAGAGAGAGAGAGAGAGAGAGAGAGAGAGCTTTTTCATCTCCATCATCGTTCTTGTGCTTTAGAGGGGGGGCTCCTTTTCTTTATTAGAACAAGACAAAGCAAACAAAAAAAAGAGAAAAGAAGGAATGCTGGTAACCAATGATCTGAAAAACTAACATATAAACAGATAAATCTGGAATTAATGATCTTTAACACCAATACAACTTGTACAACTTCAAGTATTCCAAGATTTCAATTTACAACCCTAAATTCATTCGCTTCACCGAGACTCAAAAAAAATTCAAATTGAATCAAATAATCAAATTAGAAATACAGAAAACAAAAAAAAATTACTGCAATCAATGGATGAATCAATCAAGCATTCACAAAAACATATTCGTTTGTTGCTCGCAAATCTTCTACATACGTGTATTGGTGATACCTCCGAACAATTCCCTCCAGACATGGGTGATACCTCCAGACATTGCAAGGGTAATTTTGGATTTGGAGAAATAATTGTGGGCTGGTATGGGCCATATATCCGAACTGGACAAGTCCATCACAAAAGGGTCATCCCATATCCCCAACTTCTAGTGGGTTAGCTAGAATTGCATGGGACAAAGTGCCAAGTAATTCCCTCCAATCAATCACAGAGCTGCCCACCTACTTCTGGGACGGTTAGGTTCAAACTCTTGCCCATTTTTATTTTGTTACCAAACTATTTTTTTTTTTGTATCTAACAACAAGCTGATAGACCGTTCATACTCGGTACCAAACGAAGCCTTAAGGCCATCTCCAACCGTTTTTACTCACTTTGGGCATCAACTTAATTAATTTGCCACAAGCATTCCATTAATTAATTTTGTTCATCAACTACTCCATCACTACTCCATCACTTGCTACTCTATGATCCACTTCTTTTCATATACTTTTTTATTTCGTTTTAAACATCCTAGTCTCTGTTATTTTGAACTCTCATTAAAAATTACTCCCTCCGTCCACGAATAAACTTTCCACTCTTATTTTGGTCAACAAAATAAGGTTTAAATACTTTTTGAGTATTATATTACAGGTGGAGTTGGTTAAATTAATTTTTGATTTGTTTTAATTAAATGTGTGAATGGAGATTTGGGACCACATGTCAAAAAATTGAAATGAGAATATTTGTATTGAACTGCCAAAAAGTAAAGTGCGAAACTATTGATGGAAGGTCAGGTGAAGATATTACGTAGTCGTATGGCAAAAATACCCCAATATATCTGAGAGTTGGAACCTTAATTTGGCTGTACGTGAACTTTTAGTAGGATATACAAATTATTGTGTTAGTTGAAAAGCATGAAGCCATTAAGAGCCTCTTTTCTCAAATTGAGTGAGGCATTCTTGTCTTGATTCAGCCACTAGCAATACAGTGCGATGCAGATGAGTGACTACTTGCTTGCCAACAACTTTATATCACCATAAAACATATGCAGCATGGTGTACGTCCATCAATTTGATCATGATCTTATAAAATAGTAAAATACTACTCCCACTTTCCCACCTCTTGAAATAATCAATTTTTACTTTTTCTAGTTCAACAATTTCAGTTGTCACTACAAGTTAAATTTGTAACTTTAATAATTTATCATAGTTTAATAACTAAACTTTGCTTCCTAATTTTCATTAACATTTTTCAATTTTTATCGTTATAATTTAAAATTTTAGTTCGAGGTGAAAATCACAATAAATAGACTAAATTGCAATTTTCAAACTTACTATAATAGCACATTCATCCTAAACTTTTTATCTTTTACATAAACGATGTTTTATAAGCTCATAAAAAGACCTAAGACTCCATTAATAAAGCTTGAGAAACTCCATTAACGGAGCTCATCTTCTTCTCCATTTACTTTTTTTTTTTCATTTCTTTTTTCCTTTTAAAACAAATTGAAGACTTTTTTTCAAAATCTTTGTTCAAAATTTGGCCTTTTCAATTGATTTATATGGAGCGCGACCGCTAGCAAGAAACAAGCAGCCATTGATGAGGCTGAAGAAATAAAGATTAAATCCTTGTTCAAAATTTGGCCTTTTCAATTGACTTATACGGATTTAGCCAAGTGATCAAATTAAGGACTTTCTGTGTGCTTAAAAGGATCAACTTTTGTCTCCCATGTTTATGCTCTGTTAGCAGACTCTGTGTTCTTATTCCTGATTAAGTGCAATTAGTTATGCATTTAGATTTTTTTTTTTTCCCTTTCATGGAAGATGAGCCTTTTGGAAAAAATTACAGACTTGAGCTTAAAGACTAGATCTTTGTCAAATAATTAGCCTTTTTGGTTGAGAAGTTAACAGCACTTGGCTTGAATGTAAGAGTTGACCTACATTAGTAACTTGATTAAGCATTTTACTGCTTTTAAGAAGAAGGAAGGAATAAAGGTGGAAGAGATTAATGGAGTTTTGTTGAAGAAGAAGATGATTTGGAGAAGATGACTTATTTTGACAAAAGTTTGTTAATTGGAGTTAAAATTTAATTTTAAAAACTTGATATTGTTCCTCACAATTGCTCCTTCTTTTTACCACCTATATCAAGTGTTAATTATACTATTAAAATGAGATTCATTAAATTGTCCTTTTAATTTTACGAAAACAAAAGCAAAAGCAATCATGTGACGTATGGCTTAAATTGAAATCCATTGTCGGGGGCCGCTATATATATAATAATAAGAAATTGAATAAAGCAGAGTAGTGCATGCAACTGTTTATCGTGACGATTGCTTTGCTTAAATAGTTGATTGTCGCTTGCGATTCATGAGTTTCTCTGTTTCCATAGATTACATCACTTCAGGCTTATGTTAATATCATGCATCACACTTTTAAATTTTTCATTTGCATAACTTTTTTAAAGATCCATTTGCAAAAATGCCAACCACTTTTAACCACTTGCCTTTTATCTTTAGCTAGTGTCCAACACTAGATTGTTATTTGTTGTCAACATATGACAACCCCATAATATATTGTACTCAAATGTCGAAGGAAAGAAAGAAGACCTTTCCTAATCTCAAACTCTCGAGAAATGTGAGTCTTTCCATACTCCCTCTGTCACCGTTTTACTTGCTTTATTGGCTGGACACTTGTTTGAAGAATATATGAAGTCTAATTCAGAAAATTTAGGAAAAGAGTAAAATCAGTATGAAAGATAGTTCATGAAGTTGGATAGAGGGAGAGAGTGAATAAAGCAGGAAAAATAGTTACCATGAGATTTAAAGGGGAGAAATTAATACTGTGATAGACTAAAATAGAAAGTAAGAAGTTGATATTGAGGAAGTATAACATAGGAATAGCTACAGAGTGTTTCAAGTGTTTGCATGGGTGTTTAAAACGTATTAAGAAAAGATCACGTATTTCACTTTTAAATAGTTGATGTAAGGTTCATTACTTAGTTATTTAGAAGCGAAACAAGTGGCATTTTGTTAAAATACCATTAATAGTGGTCTCTCCAAATTGTTTATCAAACTTTCTCTTGTGTAGGAAAAAAACTGCATTTCACAAGACGAGCTCCTTACTAATTAGGTACCGATCATAGATTTCTTTAAACATATGAAACTTTAAGTTTGGCAGGGTGTAATTAAATGAATTGAGATTATTTCTTTTACCAACAATATGTAACTTTTTTAGTGAATGCATTCACAAAAATTCTTGAGTGAAATGTACTTGCGCTGGAACAATCTCATAATGGATGACCCATTCAAAAATTCACGATGCTCACAGAGGAGAACAGCGTGCATAGAAATGAACACATGCATGTTTGTTTGTGGGTCGTAATATTTTTCATACAGTAGTTGGTGGGTGTAATTGGTATAGAATATTGTGAAAATAATCTAAAAATGTGTCTTTCTTCCATCCATTTTTTTAACGACAAAATTTTATTGATTATAATTATGTACATGTGTGAACTGAGTATAAACTGCTTTACTTACTGTATATCACCAAGACCTTTCGAACCCGACTCCCTCCACCTTTGACTTCGGACATGACTAACCCGATAAGCTCTGCCTCCTTAAAAACCTACGAGAAGAAAATCCAATCGGGACAAAACACCTCGTAGGAAAAAAAGGAATTTGATTATTAGAGTAGAAAAGTCAGAAAGTGAAATGCTGACATGACAGGAAGAGTGAGTTGAATAGAGTTGCACTACTGAATGTGTTCACCGAAAAAAAAAAAAAGTCCAGTGTCAAACGGGACAATTATTTGAACCGAAAGATCATGCAAGTGCGATGAGATTATTTATTTTCTGTCAGTGGTACATTAATTTAGGAGAAACAATTGGGAGAGTCCACTATATGTGGTCTTTTCAAAAAGTCCACTTAAAAACATCATCTATTTACAATATAACATCACCTATTTCAACATAAAAATCAATTATTTACAACAAACATCAACTATTTACAATAAACATCAACTATTTTTCAATAAACATCAACCATCTTGCAATTCATCAACGGTTTACCATGAAATATCGACTATTTACATTAAACATCAACTATTTTTTTATGAAATAATAAACTATTTACATTACACATCACTTATTTTATCACTAACATCAACTATTTATAAATTATCAACTATTCAATCAGAGAAAAATTTTGGAGAGACCACTTATTTGTGGACTTTTCAAAAAGACCACATGATATTATCATAATATGTGATGTTATCAATACAATGTCCAATGTTACTAAATGTTATC
>JAYMSL010002704.1:0-13767 GCA_036897195.1 Plantago coronopus | reverse complement strand
CCAGGAGGTCTATCCTGGTCGCTTTCTCAACTAATATAATCACCCAAAAAGAAAACATGGAGTGACCAAATCAGGTTATATATACATTAAGAGATGAATACATATAAAATACTACTCCCTCCGTCCAGTTTCCCACTTTTCTTTGTAGTAGTCTGTTACAAAGATTTCCATATCCTTTTATTGACATGTGGTCGCCAATGTTTCTCCATCCATTTAATTACAACACATCAAAAAGTAATTACACTACCTCCACTTATAATATAATAATCAAAATATTATTTTGTTTACCGAAACATAAGTGGAAAGCTTGCTTGAACGGAGGGAGTACAATACATAGGTGGATCAAAAATACCTCCATCTATCCTACTCTAAAGTTCCCATATCAACTTAACCATGAAACAGGTTTTCTTTGCCAGTCCATGAAGGGAGAACTCTACCACCACTAACTACAATATCATCCATATCGTCGTCGAAGTCTATACCTTCGAGCAAATCATGAAATTTACTGTTCTCATCCGGTTTTTCAACCAACCTTTTCTTAGTTTTGCCTGTCGTCTCAAGTAAAAAGTCATCATCGCTCGAATCCCGAATAGGAACAATAGTGGGACGTCTTCTCCTCTTAGAATCAGTACTATCATTACTGTTGCTGGTCTTGTCTTTGAAATACTCCTTCAGGAAATCTTCAATTGTTTTTAAAACCTGATCTCCGTACTTCGATACTTTAGTCCTGAAGTGATGATGGTGACATGGTGTTAGTTAATCTGTCAGATTCTAATTATGCTTAACTTGCACAAATCAAATCCTTTCGGTTTATGAAACAATGAGAAAATCACAAATCAAATGTATTCCCTAGTTAGCAATTTAGCCTGTAAACCTGGTAATCTGCTGCCCTAAACTTATAAATGTATCATTTTGAAAACTTGATGCTGTTCCTGGTGTAAATTCAGGCATTAATGAAACAAAAGTTGGCCAGTACAAGTCCCGCATTCGCAATGTGCTTTTCCCCACTTCGCACGTGGTGGAAAAGATGAATCAGAACTTAGATAGAAGGCTCACTTACTTGCCAATACCATTGATCTCCATAAGTTCATCTTTGTTTCTGGGTAGTCTCATGCTAATCTGCTGCAGTGTCCCATTTCTAGACAAAGAAAGACAAAGACAGCCGAAACAAGGTAAGCAGGATGAGTGATATGCAAGTAAAGCAAGGAAATTAGAAGGATTAGGATAAGGATGCCTCGTACGTAAAAACATGATATGGTTTAGCCCCATCCCCAGCTTCCTGGAGTATATGAGCTCTGAGCTTTGACAACCGAGTATAGAGTTGGGCTGCAAGGTCCTGTAAACAAGAAAAAGAGGGTTTCATTTAAAAAAATCTAAAGAAATATTTACCACAGTATACCACAAATGAGAGTGTTATTGGAAATTAATGTGTTACCACATCCCCTTCAGACTGAGGGCGGGATGCATCCATCGGTAAAGGAGTTGACTTTCCAGACAATGACCCTTTTGCTGAAGTGGCTTCGGAGCTGCCTGCTTTAGCGTTAGCAGAAGACGGGAATCTGCAAACAGTGTCACAAAGAGAGCATGTACACAGTTACACACTAACATAAATTGGTCTATAATAGCGGACAATTTGTTAGAGATAATGGATAACACTACGGCCATGTCACAGATCCGTAAGGAGACCAATCTTCTAAGTCAAATATCACAATAGAAATGGATGCTACTAGTCAGAAGAACTGTGCCAAAGATTATCCGAATGAATCTTATGAAAAATGTACAGCATGTGAACATTTGTAAACCGGGGATTCTTAAATATTCATATAGTATTTTAGTGTGAAAGAATGGCGACGCTGTACTAGCAAATAAATTCAAAGCAGTAGCAGACTAGTGACAAATATCGTCACATAAGAACACGAGAAGAATTACATGGCAGTCATTCCAAAAAGCTACCACAAGTTTTATCTAATAGACATAAACAAAACGTCCACGGTCCACTTATTCAAGCACTGCTTGATTGACAGTGTCAAACCAAAACAACAAAAATAGTGAAGTAACATTATAAATCTTTAACCATACAAACCTTAAATTAATTCTCTGACCACCGGTAAAGAGATTGCTTGCCTTGGATTGATTTACCTAGAAATAAAAGTGGTCCAAATGGAAACATCGATTCTTTGAGATGCAAACATAATACAAAAGAGGGCAATGAGGACATGGGGGCAGAGGACCACAGGAGAAGCTGAGAGCAAAGATCGCGAAAGCTTTTCCTACCTTTACCACAGATGACACTGATCCATAAACGTCACTTTTTTTCACTTCTTCAACAAGAATATCTTCAGTAACAAGGTGCCGCATCACTCGAGATGCTTCACCTTTGGCTAGTTTTTTTCCCGCTCCATGTAATAAGCCCAAGGAATCATGCTTGTGTTTCTTGACCTACGTTTTTTCATCAGAAATCAGAAATATCAAATAAATTGTCAAGGAGACTAGAATATATCAAAACACTTCTGCTCACAAGAACATACAAACTGGCTTTGAGAACCCCTGTAGACTTCTAAAAGATGCGAGGTCGAAAACCGCTGTCCTGTTCTCTTTACCAATTCGATCTGTGTCATATTGCACCACATATAAACAGTGAACATAATGAATTGAAGCAATAGTTAATATAAAAGACTAAAAAGGAGTATTTTACATTATGAAGTTTTTTTTCTTTTTAATGAAGTAAAAAATTGGGAAGGAAGCAAGTCCAGAAACCCCACCAATTGCTTTGCTATCTCTGTCACATCTTTCTCAACAAAGCTTTGATTCCTGGAACAATTATCACATGTTTTCTGGCAGTTTAGAGAATCAAATTTTTCTCCAAAATGAATGAGCTGTAGGAGACGCCGGCAATCAACATTGTTTTCGCAGTAGCTAACCTGAAAACAGTATTAAATTATGCAAATAATCTATAACAGGAAAAAAGCCGCAAAACCCACTTGAGCGAACTTATTTTTTCAATTCCACCCCCTCCTCTTCTGCTCCCAATTCAAAGGAGCAGGAAGGCTTATATTATACAGTCTTACTCTTGCCTCCTGTGCAAAGAGTGATTATCAGACCTTAAACCCTCGACCAGTAGATCACCAATGGAGCACACTCATATTACACCAAGCTCATCTTCTAATCTATAACTAAACAGATAACATAAAAAAGTCTCAGTACCATCTGCAGTAGATTCCCGGTGTTCGTCTCCAACATCCTCCCTGAAGTTGCCGTGCTTGGACGATTATATCCGGATCCAAAAGGACTTTGCTCAATGGCTCCTTGGCTTAGCATATGCTTCACACGGATCTGCACAGCACCAGAAAAAGATAAAATATCAAATAAGTTGGCATCTGTTGCCATCAATTATAAATATGCAAGAACAGCTGATGCAGTCCTCTTAAGAGCCAATAAATTGCACCAGTATGGAATGAACAAGTAGAAACATGTAAAACATGAGCGAGATTGCTAATGATCTAAAACTCACATAATCACTGTAACTGTAATATAGTACACAAGATGAAGGGAGCCCATCTCTACCAGCCCGGCCACACTCCTACATGCAAGAAAGTAAGGCCTTCTCAATTAGAAATTTCATCACCACTGTGATATTCTAGGTATTATGAAGGCAGTTCCAGAGCTACCTGATGGTACCCTTCGATGGATTTCGGGAGGGAATGGTGTATGACAAACCGAACATCAGGCTTATTGATTCCTAGACAAAACATGTATCAGAAGACATCTGATATATTCTACAAAGACAATCATTATGTGTAGGTAATTACCCATCCCAAATGCCACCGTTGCACAAATTATACTTGTTTCATCCTTGCTCCACAGTTCCTGTTCCATCGCACGCTGGGAAGGCTCCATACTGCCATGGTAAAAGGCTGCTCTATGTCCATCGTCCTGGACAAAAGCATACACCATGATTTCTTTATTATTGCATCTTAGAAAGGAATTAATTCAAGAGAAATGTCCAAGTGAAGAGATTTACACGTAAACTTTGAGCAACTTTTTCACAGTCCATTCTCGAAAGACAGTAAACAATCCCAGATTGATTGAAATGATTTTCTTTGATAAATTTGTGGATATCGTCTAGACACTTCTTTGTCTTGGGGACAACAGAATATCTGCAAATTTTTCAGTGTTAGACGCTGCAGAGCTGCAGAATAGTAATCATCATGATCACTTACCGTAAATTTGGACGATTGAAACTTTGCCGGAAAACGACGCAATCCACTAGGCCGAGAGCCTGCACAACATCTTCCTTGACGCTACTCGTAGCAGTAGCAGTCAAAGCCAACACTGGTATACTTGGAAACTTTTGTTTCAAGATACCAAGACCCTGCAATGATCACCAGAACCAGATTAGGAGGTAATCAAGAGAGAAGAAGAAGAAAAGAAAGAAAAAAAAGCACTAATGAATATAATTTGTTCGCTCAGAAGTGAGATGAAGTTGAAGAATGTAGAATTGGACATAAAAACTTCAATTACTACTGTGAATGATATGAAAGACATGTCCCAAAGCAAATAAAAATAAATATTATAGTTTTGCCAAAAGTATATATATATATAACATGTAATTTGACTATAAGCTGCAGAAGTGATGTTCTGCAGCAGAACCATTTTGCTACTAGCTTGGCCAGTTCTTAAGATATTTACTAAAACACAATTCAGAGCTAATCCAGAGCTACTTAAACATGCATACCTGATAATCCGGTCTAAAATCATGTCCCCATTGGCTAACACAATGTGCTTCATCAATAACAAACCGAGCAAGAAAATCACGAGTATGTAAGCTCTCCAATTTACGCAGCAGAACATCACTTCTGCAGTATAAACCACACAAAAATAGCTGCTTACAGTTTCATAGAAGCACTGAGTACAAAATATAATTCATTAATCCATTCTTGTTCAGCACTACAAGTCATGATTCTTAATTTGTACCACATAAACCCAAATTTATGCTAATCATTGATATCTTCTCATTCAGATTTTAGTCTTGCTATTCTCAAATAGCTTTAGCCTAGTACTACAGTAGGGCACAAGCGATTAGAAAAAGAGTAGCAATGCCAAGAAAAACTCCCTAGATCAAATACAAAATGCCAAGCACAAGCATCATCAACCTTAATCATGTTAAGAACTGACTCAGGCTATACTTTGGTTTCAACTTCTCTCGTCTATCTTGTCATCGATACAGAACCATAATTAAATAGCGTTCAGACTTGAAGACTATAAACATTTTTGAACAGCAAACTCATGAGTCATATCCTAATTCCTACGTCATGTAAGCAGGAAGCAGAAAACAAGTAGTGTGAAGTAAACGCCACACGGCTATATAACCAAAGACAACTGAAATTAGTTAAAGGACGATTTTACTCCAAACACCTAAAGGACTTGCCACCATTCTAGAGACAAGTGAACAATATTTCAGTAAATGATGGAGTAAACTATGCCATATCTTCAAACTTAACTTTTAACAATGGTAAAAGAAGAAGGAGACGGTCTCAGATGTCAGGAGAGAGCAAGATGTCCTCTTCGTATTGACTATTCCATTAAATAGAATAGGAGTACAGCCTAACCAAAGAAAGATTGTAGAATCCTACAATCTGCACTCAAGTAAAGATATTCAAGGACATAACAAGTTGTAAGTCTATGACACGATTCACACGATCATATCCAGGATTGATTTTTATTGCCTCACTAATTGGTCCTGATTGAATCTAAAATGTATTTTATTTAGCAGCAACGAGAGGATCAATAATGGTTCCCCATTTACCCCCATGGTGACTCGAACCCCCAACCTATTGGTCGGAGGGGAAGCGTCTTACCAACCGAGCTGCGCTTCGTTGTCCTGATTGAATCTAGAATGAGAGCACACAGAGACGAGAGCATGTGAATATTTGAGTTTTTCAAAATGGGGTTTCAGAACTGTACTACGCACTTGGCAATTTTCTCCGGAGTGACATACAACAGCTTGTATCTGCAGTAATCTGAATCCAGCTCTCTGAGAATCTCCTGTTGTTGAACCCACTCCATGGTTGCACTTAGATAAGTAGCTGGTATATTCGCCTAGTTATATTTTGCACAAACATCAATTTCTGAATATAATCCTCAACTAAATTAAAGGTTGCACAGTATTTGATCAAGGTGGCAGGGAAATACCAGCCTCAGATGCATGATCTGATCTTGTATAAGGGAAACAAGAGGTGAAATTACTAAGGTTATTCCATTACAAATGAGGGCTGGGAGCTGCAAGAAGATTCATTCTCCACAAATCAGAAGACAGTTTTGAGGGCATTAAAGAAAACTGAGTAACCAAAGGACAAACGAGGTTCATGTTTATAGAACATAATAATTTACAATAAAGAAAGCATAAAAGAAAATTTAGATCATTTATTTAACAAAACTATATGATTGATAAAATAGTTATCTTTCTAAGAACATAATACATCAGGAGAAGGGTACATAACCTGATACGTCAGACTTTTTCCTCCTCCAGTTGGCATTAAAACGAAAACATCACATCCACTCATTGTAGCATTTATCACCTCTCTTTGGTTGGGGCGGAAGGAATTATTGCCAAACACTTCTTTGTTCTTTGCCTGATAAAATAGAACAGATTAACTAGAATTATATTCCATTGATTTGTAATAAGATATGAGACTGTCTGGTAACAACCTCTAGCTTTTTTGACCAGGCAAATTGTCGACTACTCCATTTTTTGTCAGTTGAACCCTCTGTATAGTTAGTGTTAATATTCTTGGGCACGTATGGTTCTCTCTCCACTGGTGCAGCTGAAACTCCAAACTCGCCATTGTAATACACAGGACTTGCAGATGGACCCCATGTATCGGATCCATTAGGCTCGTTGGTTGCTTGAAACTGGAAATCAAGTCTTGATGGATCCATTTTGAATGGAACTGCTTGAGGTGTCGAATACTGATAGGCCATAGGAGTGGCTGAGGAAGCAGAAGAATGTGAACTTCTTCTTTCTTCATTCACTAATTTAGTTGCAAGATGGTGCTCAAGCTGCTGAATCTGTTTCTTCAGCTGCTGCCTGGAAGTGCCATGCAAATATTGAAATTTTCAAATATGTCATTAAGTAAATGAATAAGAGATCATTTAAGGTATATAGGGGGAATATAATGACAGATTAGCAAATCAAACTCATTTTAGGTATATGGTAGTCCTGCAATCAATTGCGGTTCTCATTCCACACCCGTTTAAGAAACTTAGACAGATGCACAAACCTTTCTTGACGGAGCTCCTCTACTCTCTCTGAACTCATATCGTCAGAATTATCTAAAAGATCATTGGATATTCCTATTAATGTATCTTTCAAATCCTGCAGATGCAGGCGAGCTTCAGGACAAAGTCCTAGCTGCATCAGAATCAAAACTTGAGTGTAAGAAAATAGCAAAATCAAGGAAGTTGCACGAAAATGGGATATCTAAATGATTACCTTAGATCCGTGACTGCAATTCAAGCACAATTCTGGAGGCAAGATAGGTTCATCAGAACTAGCATAATTTTTATTTACATGTGCAGTAGTTGGCTGAAACTTTGAGACTGATGGTAGAGGCGTCGAAGTTGACAGCTTATGATCCAAAATTATCTGGTCCACATCAATATTCTGTGGAAAAGTACAAGTCATTAATCAGACTTGTATCTAACAAGACATGATATGAAACGTCATTTGCATGTGCGCTTGCAGAGACAGTACAGAGAGCAGAGGAGGGAGGCATTCTTGTTCTTGGTTTCTCTTTTTTTAATGAAGTGATCAAATTAGAGATTAATAAACTAGAACAACTATGGTTCGGAAAAAAAATCAACTAAAATAAGCTCAATAGGGTAATCAAACCCTCAACCACCAACTTACAGCTCCTTACTCCTACCACTGGACCAACTTAGGCTCCCCTTCATAACAACCTTGGTACATTTCTCAAGGTGCAAAAGAAAAATGACTCAGGCGTCTGTATGTCAGTCAGTGTGTGTATTCATCACATTTTTTATGCAGCAACATTTATTTGCCCATAGCTATTAAATTATGAGAACAGAGAATGTCATACAAATAAAAACCTCGGTTTTTTTTAATTATTATAAATAGTCTGTGTGTGTGTGAGAGAAAGAGAGAGAGAGAGAGAGAGAGAGAGAGAGAGAGTCGGTGAGTCAGTGAATGAGTGAGAGTGTGTGTGTGTGTGTGTGTGTGTGTAACAAGTGTAAAAGACAGATTAAAAAAAAAAAAGTTTCTTATACATCTACCATTTAGAACGTTAGACCATCATAAGAGAATTTAACTCCAAAAGTAAAGGTCTCCTATGTTTGAATATGTTGCAGTCAACAACTTGAATCCAAAGATCTCTAATCTCTATGAAGTAAAAAAATCGTTATCAAGAATTACCTCGAGGTAGTCATCATCGTCAATGCCAACAGAATGGAAGGGCTCAGAAACATTCATTGCACTTGCATGCACATCAGATCTACCGGTATTGCCACCTATAGGTGCGCTATTATACGTATCACTTGTTGATGAGTATGATCTATTCCGCCCAAACAAGCCTTGGTTGGCTTCCTTAACTTCAGAATCATAGGATGTAAAAGAACCAATGAAGCTCTTATTGGGTTTGCTGAACTGTACTTCACTTTTCCCAAAGCTGTCATAGTTTTGGTTATGTCCCGGGGTTGTGGCTTTCATGTTCGATGAGCAGTGTTGAGATGTCCGTCTTGAGCTTTGAGATTTGAAAGCATTAACATCTTTGGATAAAGGAAGGCTTTTTCCAGGTACAACATAGTTTCTGGTCGACAACTGGAGGCCGGAAAGACGCTGCCAAGCCTGTTGAATTTACAATCAGGGTATTAATAGAACTGGAAATCAAATAAAAATTTAAGACACATTGATTCTTTTTCCAAGAGAAAACATGAGTCTGCAAGGTGATGAGACAAGGTATCTCCTTTCTCTTGAAAAAACAAATCCAAAGATCAAACCAAGAATTGAGAAAAATGGTGCAGAATATTTCAAGTTGAATATTAATATTAGAAACAAGAAAAAAACAACGAAGCAATATACAGGCATTTCTTGTAATCACTTATGACAGTAAGTATAGAGTAATTGGAACCAAAGTATTGTATAATGGGAACAGGTAAGAACATCCTAACAGAATTGTTACGGGAAAGAAAAGCATATGTAACAAAGTAATGTAAGCAAGTAGACAAACAGTTCACCCATAAAACAAGGGAAAAGATTCAGAAGAATAAAGGCATAGACAGACTCTTCACGACTGTTGGGGCCGAGAAAGAAAAGGTGTTCCAGAAAGCCAAGTAGACAGGAAACTAAGAGTACATATAAATAGTGAAGTTTCTTCAGAAGCGAACGTAAATAATAAAGCCTTCCCAGATAAGGAGGCAAAAAAAGTGAGCTCCTGTGGACAAGGATAGTTTGAGCAGAAATGGAATTACTGCAGTAGAATCAGGGTTGTGTCACTGTCAAAAGCTACCTAGTGCTGGGATACGAACGGAACAACATAAAAGCAGACCTCAAAGGAGATAAGTAGTCTTGTTACGGATATAAGATACTATCCCATTACATCAAAATGATGAATTGGGAAAGAGTCCTTACCTGTTATACCTCAGTCACAATAACACAAATAAACCACTTGGTCAGGTTTGAATTCAAGAGTCTGTAAAAAAAGGTTCGTCCTGACTGGAATACATTTATACAATATATTT
This sequence comes from Plantago coronopus, assembly GCA_036897195.1. Taxonomy (NCBI): domain Eukaryota; kingdom Viridiplantae; phylum Streptophyta; class Magnoliopsida; order Lamiales; family Plantaginaceae; genus Plantago; species Plantago coronopus. The sequence goes on along the minus strand of JAYMSL010002704.1, from coordinate 4,011 downwards.
CATGAAAATGTATGTCTACTTAAGTCAACATATCGCTAAGCAATTATTTCACACGTATCTTCTGCAAGATATCTGTAGCTTACTGTATTTCTCATCTCTATACACTTTCTTCATCCGTGTAAAATAATTTGACTTAGTTGAATTGTTTACACAACATATACAGAGTTCAATAAATAATCAGCCACTAAAAGTGGGAGCTTGATGATGCCCAATGTTATCACAATGCATAGTTCTTGTGTTTATATTTTTGGATTTGATACAGTCCAGTCAGAGAACTGTCTGGACTCTGGTCCGACATGGGGGTGGCCCTACCATTACATGTTTTTTACCTCCAGAAGATTCATAGCTGAGACCTTGCTTAAGTGAACTTGACTCCCATTCCTATTTCAGCTAAAAGCTGTTGGTACAGTTACGACATGAAGCAAAGGAGAACTATCTTACAGAAGAATGAAAGACATCTACGAAGATGGATTGCTGAAAAGCAAGAAATCTGTAAAGCAAAATGTTATATCGATCCAAAAAATGATACGACGAAGTAACCTGACGTTCGGTTTGATGAGATGACACAATGCTCCAGCCTCAAGGATTTATGTTTAAGATGAGGTTACAGTTTAATGAAACTGTTACGTTAATGTATCAGATCCTTTTTCAGTTTAATTTTGCATGATAAGAACTCGAACATCATGTCTTTGACCCATCCGGGAAAAAACATACTCGAGCCATATGCAAGGCAAAAAAATAATCAGAAATATGTGAAGAGAGACAATCATATTGCTCTATATTCTAAATCACTGAAGATGAACTCCCCAGGAGAAGACTCATTTGTACAAATACCTTTGGAAATATGGACAATTGGACACCAACAGCAACTAAACGACTGTACAAATGGTGAATTACAAAGAAGCTGTGTACCGAGTAGAAAAAGAATATAAAAAGCAATACAGTATACAGTTAATGGTGATGCAAAAGTTGTACTCCCTCCGTCTTTTGCCCTTTTTGGCATTTTGAAGTCGACTTTGACCACAAAGTACTAAATTACGAGGAGAAAAGTTTCATGACATTATAGTGTGTAAGTCCATGAAATATTCCTTCATAATAATAGTACAGTTTTATTAAATATTTTTCGGTCTACTGTATAAGTAATTTGTCATCAAAGTTGATCATAATAATACAAACAGCTCGTTCTTTGTGGGATGGAGGGAGTGTGAAGAAGCAAGGATACAAAATTGTCAATGTTATCAGCAGCAGTAACATATTACTTCACCTTTTCAACTTGTGTGTTGGGAAGTCTAACTTCCTGAACATGACATGTCACATGCCTGTAATCAAAGGAATACCTAGTGTAAGATGATTGCTTATGAATAACATGGCATGCACAAAATCGTGAGAATAAATTGTGTTGACAGTCAAATTGTTAGATAGGTGCAAGCAGGGGAATGCCCCTAACACTTGTGGTTCTTCCTAATATCTAAGGTATCTCTAAAGCTTGTCTAGAATAATTTAACAATAACTACAGAATCAAGAATACACTTGCAGAGTTGTACCATTGAAGTTTATTGATAAGGATTGGAAACAAGAAACTGGTGAGAGTGGAAAATTACCAAATGATACTTTTCAAGGAACATTTTATCGTTTGCAATCATATTACATGCCTCAGTGATAAATGCACATGCAGACAAATTACTTTACCCTATCAAAGTAGTTGCACTATACCTTGCCGCCATTGTTTCATCAGTATGTGACTTTTGAGCTGATAAGGAATATAGAAAGTTTAAACTCAAATATTTATCCTGGGTCGAGAAGTTATTGTGTGCTTTGGCATGTTCTGGCCAGTTGGATTTCTTCAATTTGTTGCTACATTTTGGATCATGGTTTAGTTGATATCCCTGAAATCACATTGAAACAGTAAGCCAATACTTGAAGCCAGTACGTAACAGCAACAACAATAAAAGAATTATAATATAAGGACTATGCTTGCCTCTTGTGAATGTTGTCCATCATAAGTTGGCATATTCATCCAACTCCCAAGTTATCTTGTCCTCCGTAAACCAAGGCCGTTAACATACATGTGAGCTACAATTATTGAACAGAAACATCATAAGGATAGGAGAATAATCTATCATAACGACTGGCAAAATCCAATTCAAATTGGACTTGGTGTTTCCTTGTCTATATTCTCTTTTAGCTCGATCAATACACTACTAACAGCTGCATATTCAAATGTTCTCTCAGAGTAATCAAATATGCTGAGGAAACAGGTTCACATACCAACCTTCTCCGTCGGTTTTACTTATATGTGCCTAGATGTGGGATGAATGGCTAATAGGTATTCATTTCAGCTACAACTAGAAAAATCCACAATTGCATAGGGCAAATTATTGATCTGCAAAAACCTAAACACATTATACATATAACTCCTCTCGATTACAGTACTCAATCCGCACCAGATAATCCAACAAATACAGTACAATTCAGAGTAATAATGATTAAAGTGGAAAATCAAAAGAAATGAAAAAGAAGAAGAGAAAATGAAATACTGACCGAGAAGGACGAAGTCGGACGCGAATATCAGAATGGGGAGGGAAATGGTCGGAATGCTAATCGGCGAGTGGCGACGAGGTGGTGGCGTGTGTTTGGGCCTTGGGCGAAGAGATTCGAAGTAGAGCGGGATGATGACTAATGGCGGGATTATTTCAATAAATTGGGCAAAATTTAACTTAGGGCTTCATAATACTGTAACACAAAATCTTTTTTCATTTCTTTTGAATTAAGAACAACGTGTATATATAAAAAACAAAAAAAAATCGAATGCGAGATCCAAATATATATCTAAGGTATCCTTTTAATAAAAAAGTCATCTAATCGAAACATAAACACATCTGTCAACTATTTTATAATGTAATCAGTTAAGGTATTGTTGTATCTTGCTTGGTAAGCATCGTTGAGTATCTCACTCCACTTGTGCAACTTTAGGTAGTGTTTGGTAACAATACCAATCGATTGGGGTTTTGACCACTGGGATTACAATTGGTGAAGCCCATCGGGCTTGGAAGTGATGTGGTATGGTGTTGAGTGGGATTATATGAAAGGTTGACCACACCTTTGGTATTTTTTTGGTGTTTGGTATCAAAAATGTGCAGTACCACAGCAGTGGGGTTTTGGTGTTTTTGGTGTTTGGTATGGTATATTACAAAGTGGTGTTTTAGAATTCAAAAGTTAGTTATTTCTGTTAGTATTTTGTCAGGTTTTTAAAATTGCTAAGTGCTCATGTGATTGCTTAAGTCTGAATGATTACATAATAATATTAAGTTAAACATGTTATTAACATCCGCATTTCGGTTTTCATGTAACTTTGTATAATTTGAAACATTTCCATTAGGATGCCTTAACGACTAAACTACTGACTTAAACTTTGAATAAGTTGACTCGATTGCAAATGAGAAAAACCATACGATTATTTAAATAAAATTACACCGTACAACTCAAGTCAAGTAATTTTAGAAAACGAACATCATGACATATGCTTATATATTAAATACTCCAAATATATATACTTGAGATAATTAACTTAATCTCATGTATATATTATAAATGAACTTAATTTCCCTTCCAGTTCACTAATAGCAGCAGGAAATTATATAGAAAAAATGAAGAGGAATGCCCAGTATTTTGCTCCAGTGAGCTTTTGCCATGTTAGGCGTACAGGCAATAGATTGGCTCATGAACTAAGTAGAGATATAGTACAAGACAGTGAAGGCAATTCCATTTAGTTAGTGACCTGAGTGCAGACTCATTATGTAATAGTTTGATCTATCTTATTAGGGTTTTTCTACGGACAGGCAGGCATTTCGCCCTGCCTGACGTCAGGCGTCCAATAGAAACGCGACACCTCATATTAATTCGCCTTAAGGTGATTCAATTTTTTCACATTTATTATTTATTATGCATTAATATTAAAAAGATAAAAAATAAAAATAAATAACAAATAAAATTAATTTTCAATAAAAAAAT
>JAYMSL010002703.1:0-13769 GCA_036897195.1 Plantago coronopus | reverse complement strand
CGATACGCGTCGTTCGTGCGGCTCGTGTGCCTGGACATTGGCGTCTGGTGATGCAGTTCTGACATCATTATAACCCATTCATGATTGTATTTTTTTTATTGCTCAGTCCTCCTATATACCCCCCCACTTTGATGGATTCTCCAAACAGTGAAAAAAAATTCAGGTGCTATTGATTAAAAGGAAGAGGGAGGAGAGTGCGGGGGGGGGGGGGGGGGATGTGCAACCTAGACCTAGACTCGAACCACCAACCAATTGGTTGGAGGGGATGAGTCTTACCAACTGACTTGCGCTTGTGGTTTCACCTAAACACAAATTTAACTAAGTAGGTCAAGCAAATTTGTGGTTTCTCGAGAAATGAGCAGGTCCAGGGGTACCATCTGCAACTTATCTTAAACAATGGGGACATAACGTTTTCTACAAGAATAAAAAATAGCATTCTCGAGCTCTTTGAGTTGAGAAAACCGAAGAATCCATTGGCCAAGATGCATTCATGCACACAAAAAAAAAACAATGCCAGGGTGTTTTGAAATTCTGGTTGAAGACAAGACACAAAACTTTTGAATAATCATCCACTGGATAATGCAAAAAATGCAGTAAACTTCACAACTGTTGCAAATAGAGTAATAAAAATGAAAGAAAAAGAAATGTATAATGCTCAGACTACTAGGAAAGCAAGTGTTCTCACCCATTTAGTACTGATTGGGATAAATATGCAGCTGGCGCAACTCTGCATCTTAATCTAAGAGTATCGGCATCAAAGACTCCAATATTTCCATCACAGAATGTTGCAAAAACTAATTGACTGTTGCAAGAATATGTTGCACATGATATCGGTGCAGAAATGCCATTGCCATCTTTCGGAACCCACTATAGGTGCAAAAATCATAAGCCATATTAGTCACTTCACAACTGGGAAAAGATAAAGTAGAACAAATAGGGGGAACACTGATGTACCTGGCGAATACGTTCCATCTTAGACACATCGTATATTGCTAACTGGGTCTCATGTGCTACAAGTAAGTGAACTTGATCCGAGTGGAACTGCACTCGTGTATCACCAGCAGGTGCTTTACCAGCTGGCAGTTGTATTGCAACTGACTTTCTCTTCTCCCAAGAGTCTATACTCCAGATACAAAGCTGCAAAAAGAAAGCAGATGCATAACTTCCCTGATCAGTCATGCCTTTTCCATTCATTTAATCAAGTCCTCCATATTTTAATCCCCTGCCAACTTCTAAGTGTGTCTTAGCACCAGCCATAATTGAAGGCCTCTAAAGACGAGAATATTGCTAGTTATATCATGAATCATTTCGGTTTACCATCCTTAACAGACAGAGAACAGAGAAAGAGAAAAGATATTGGAAAAATAAAAATAAAGAGAGGAAAGGAAGCTTACTTGCGCATCAGCGCCGGATGAAACCAAAATGCTGAGACTGGTCGAAAATGCTAAACCAGTAATGCGCTTCTGGTGGCCTTTCAATTTTGATTTTACCTATTGAGTTCAAAGAACAATTCAATTAGATAGAAAAATCAGCTTGTTCAACCCTAGAATACAAGTAAAGTGATCAAAGTAGGGGATAACAGTAGAAGATCCCCCATATTGCATTTGCATGGAAGGTGGATTGTTTAAAGATCAGACAGAGATATCTAATTACTTTCATATTATAAACAAAGCACAATAAATAAAATACAAATTAGTAAATTACTCAACTCAAGAAAGAGGTCCTAATGCTAAATTCCTGGGAATACCAGGGGGGGGGGGGGTTGGACAGGTTGCAAGTTACAGAAAACACAGACAGTTCTCATGCGTCCCCTAAAAAACTTGAGTTATTACCTCGTCAACTCTAACATTGTAGATGTGAATAGTTGAATCCTCCATTCCAATTGCAATGATATTGTTATCTTGTGGGTGGAATGCCAAGTAAGTGGAGGCAGGTGGTGGTGGCATAAATGTTGTCATCACCTGTTAGAATATAAGATTTTAACCCTCGAGAACCTTTACCAAACTTCACAGTGGGTCAACGAAATTAATTAACATACCTTAAAAGTCATCATGTTGAACAGTGAGACCTTTCCACCAGCGGCAGACATCACGTATGAGTCATTCTTCGACAAAGCAATACATGGGACTGCATCCTCAAGGTTGACACCTAAGGTGTCATTATTCATTGCAAGGCCACTGTTTGGTTGCCAGTGTTGAGGAGGCACATTTGCAGTTGCCTTCAGGTATTAATATATTTATATTTCATTAACAAATTTATAAAAAAATCACATGTCAAAGATGGAAACAAGGAGAAAATGGAACATAGGAAAACTAAACTTCTTAAAGCAAAATCTCTGGAATAAAAGAAGAATTGATTTATGCAAGCTACCTTTCCAGTTGGATTTTGCTCATTGCGGACCCATTTCCACAACTTTTGGGTACCATTTGATCCAAGTGCCAAGACACCCACACCAGAATTTGTATATAGAAGCCGAGCAACCTTGAAAAAGGTCACATAAAGCATCACTATCAGAAACAAAATGCAAAAGGAAGAATTAGCACGCACAATTTCACATACCTTGCTAGAGGCATCAGAGCTATCTGCCATTGTTACCGAACGGCACTGACCAGCATCTACAATTTCAGTTAGCTTCCACGGTTTCACCTTATCATTGACATCATCCATTGGTCTTGGCTTTTCCATGATTCTTGCCATGGAATCAACACCGTTCTGGAATGGATATGATATAAGAAAAGTATGTAATTCTCAATTTTAAATAGAATGATTGACTGTGATATGGTAATATATAATTTGATACTGGATTTAGAGAATCAATATTTAAAGGATAACCGTCAAAAGGAAAAGATCATGAATCATTAAGAGAAATAGCTGCACTTTATTAACTTTCCTTAGATAAGTTGACAGGATCATTGTATTTATATTTTTTCCTTGATAAGCCTGATTAAATATCAGCTACTACAATGAATATTGCAAGTGGGTGAAAGGGGAGATGGCATGCAGTGAGACACTAAACTATTAAATCATGCCAAAAACTGAAATATCTCAAGCTGCTGTAATATCTAAAATGATTAACACATTTATGTCATGCTTACAGACAGAATATTCAGAAAAACTAAAGAGTATTAATTGAATTTTACGTACAAGGATGGGAGATGGCCTAACAGGAGAGCTCCTTTCCACTTTGGGATTTACAGGAGTGGCATTTGCAACAGAAGTTCCGGCAACCTGTTCAGAAGTACAGGAAATAAGTAAATGCATGGCTACAGAATTTTTTTTTACTACTACTACTACTATGTAACGTCCCGACCCTTTGGGCCGGCGCAGTTACTCCTAGAATGCTCTGGGTGATATAATGCCTCCGCAAACCAACATATATCCTAATCCGCTCATCATCACCCATGTCCGCAGTGGGAACTTCCCAGTTGGTCATGATCCAGACCAAGCACGGTTAACCTTGGAGTTAATACGAATGGATTCCCGAAAAGAAAGGTGTACCTTGTTGATATAAGTAGCGTTCTAAACCCATTTAAGCTATCTGAACACTTTATTTATTCAGTAGTATTCTAACCCCTCTAAAATTGCACTAGAGCTTAAATGAGTTGAGAGGAGTAAGAACGATACTCATATCAACAAAGTGTTCAGGGAGCTTGAATGAGTTGAGAAGGCATCAAGATGCACCTTTATTTTTGGGAACCCGTTCATAAGAACTCTAAGGTTAAGCGTGTTTGGCTTGGATCACTTGGGTGACCCACTAGTAAGTTCACAGTGCGCACACGAGTGAGAATAAGGTGTGCGGCTTATGACATGTGTTGGTTTGTGGGCCTACCCAGAGAGCATCCCATGAGTAATCACGCCGGCCCAAAGGGTTGGGATCTCAGCCCGCAAGGGACCGGGTAGTTACAACTAATATAATATTTCTTCTTATTATTACAATTATTATTATCATCGTTATTTAAAGGAGTTTAAAAGGACCTTATTTGTTGCTGCTTCCATTGGAGATCTTAATGCTTCAAAAGGTTGGACTTCCACACTTCTTAAAGATCGCATCCCAGTAGCATTTGCTAATATTTTAATTCCATTATCAGAGGTAGTAACAGCAAGCAGGCTTCCTTCTTTGTTGAATCTCAAGCGAGGAAGACTCTGCATTAGAGTATGAATTCAACACTTAGAAAAACATTTCATCCTAAAATACAGTTTCAGTTGACAGCATATCACAAACTCACCAGAAGACCGCCCTCAGCATCTATACAAGCAATTGGGTTAGCATTATCCATGTCCCAGAACTTTATTTGGCTATCTTCACCCACAGCCAGAAAGTGATTTTGGGTTGTATCAAATTGCACAACACCATTTGACTTCTTTCTAAAGCCACTGTAGGTTCTCTTTATTGCACCTTCACTTTCATTCCATTCAACCAGAAAGGAGTCCCCATCTTTACCTGTTCCACAGGAGAACAGCCTGAAAGGAAGACACACCTCCTCAATTAGCATACAGTAATTACTAATTACCCATTAAGTGATTAATGACGACATACAAGACCAATTCAACATCACTAGGCAGATTAGAAAACAGACATTAAATAAAATACAACTTGCCTGCTTCCGTCAGCACTATATATCATAGTGGTACACTAATTCAACATCAAAAGGCAGATTAAAAAACAGACACTAAATAAAATATGACTTACCTGCTTCCGTCAGCACTATATATCATAGTGGTACACCAATGACCAGGAGCATCATAATCAACCCTTGATCCCATGTTGTCATAAAGCCAGGCTTTGATTTTCCCGTCAACAGCAGTTGAGAAAATAAACTGACATCAAATCAGAAATAAACATTATAATTAATGACTGCAACCGTGGAAAGTATCTCTTGTGTTGATGTAGAAGTAATCTATAATACAAAAGATTAAAAAAAAAAGAGTACTGCAGAAGAAAGATAAGCTGCTGCACACGAGAAGGCTATGAAAATGATTTACAGTAAGGGTAGGAAATGTGCAGATTATGCATAATAGGTAACAGTTTTACCCATTTATTCACAAACACTTGCAAATGGTATTGATTGGGTGGGCGTTAAATGGATATGGATGAAAACTAACCCATTTACACAAAATAAGAAGGATAAACATAGAATGTGACATAAGAGCTTGCCGTGAAACTAAAGGTTTTAGCCAGATAAAACTTAACCCATTCTTTTGCCAATATTTGCCCCGTTCCAAATGGGTACCATTTTTGTAAACGGCCCATACCCATTTAAACAGTTGGTATGAGTGTAAAACCCATAAACTGAGGCAAAATTGCAACCCTAATGTTTTACAGTTTCGGTCAAGTAGCTCCACCCGTTAGATGAAATAAACATCCTATTTAATTGATCTGAGTAAACAATTACATGCATTTTGGTGAGCCTATATGCAGTAAAGCATTTCAATGATATGAGGAATCTAAATTTGATCTAAAAATATGCCACAGATATTCCAACTGAAAGAAACAGGAAAAGTTTGATAAAAATAGTATCATTCTGGAGGAAGATAACTCAGACAGACCAGATATCACTTTCATCTTTAGGGCCAAACATGCAGCAATTTAGAACTATATCCAGAGAGCCTCGTGGAAGTTTCTCATCCAAGAACAAGTAGACAGTATAGTTTATCATGCTTTCTGATTTTTCTGTACCTGAATATTCTCTTTCTGATGAGGACATACAGAATAAACTGGTGCTTCATGACCTTCAAAGTTAAATAATCTTCTTCCGGTAAGATCCCAGACCTGTTTCAGTTCTCCCTCAATTATTCACCGTAACAAATCAGACTATAAGATTTCAACAAAACATATCTATAAGTTTTTTCCTTGCACCTTGATCAACTTGTCATCACCACATGTTACGACACACAGCTGCTTGTTTGGATGAGCAAAAGCAATGTCATTCACCCCACCAGCATGAGCCTCAATCTATAAGAATGAAATGAAATTTGTAATATTGAGTTCAACTCCGGGAGTCATAAGGTGATGCAGTGGTAAAGGAATGTAGTTGCAAGTAGGAGGTCTTGGGTTCGAGCCTTGGGAGGCACATGTTTAGGTGTATATTTACTTGATAATTTGTAATTGTAATAGTTTGCGGTTTCAAAAAAAAAAAATTGAGTTCCACTCCAATTAATAACACAAGCACAGCTTACCTCTAGATGCTGGCGTAACTCATTTGGTCCAGCATAGGCATATAAATGGATCAAATGCCTGGAAAATGCAGCTCCTGCAACATGGATGGAAGAGAATTATCATGCAAATCATGGGAACTTTCTCAAGTATTAGTAGCCCAATTTCCAATAATCTTTTACCACAAAAAGACCCATCTGAGCTCCATGTAACCCGGGTCACTGAAAATGGTGCATCTTTTGAAGCTGAAGCCTGTCAAAAGCAGATGGGGTAAGAAAGCACCAATGTATAAAAGTAGACAGAAATGGAATTTTGGAATGACAACTACTTATGTGTTACTAAAGCATACGTCAGATGATAGAACATTAGCCTTCATGCAGATGGAAAACATTAAGAACAAATTGCTGGTTAAAATAATTGAATCTCAAGATGGCACATCTAATTAAAATAATTGAATCTCTAAGTAATACGACCATCATGGAGACAACCAAGAAAGCTGAGAGAAAAGCTTAGCCATAAGACAACTATGTTAAGCTTTAACATAGTATAAAAATTTCAAGCAACAATTTTAATGAACACACGAACCTGGAATGTCAGTGAACAGGTTTGCATGTCCCAAACTTTGAATGGCTTTGAACTCAACTTTTCTCGTGCTCCAGCTTCCCAAAGTGTTATTTCTCCATTGCTGCTGCCCACTGTTGGTAAAAGAGCAGGCCATTAAAAGAAAAACACTATGATATCAACGTCTTTGACCAAGGTAAATGTCACAAAAAAACATAGCTTAACATATGACAAACGTGATTCTAGTAAAGTAATACCTAGGAGTAATGTATGTTGCACTGGATGAAAGTCCAAGCTTGTCACAGCAGATCCTTGATGCAATGTAAAAGCTACATTTCTCGGCAAGTCATCTAGAGACCAAGAAGCATGTTGACGAGCTGTAGGATATGTAACCTGTAACTAAAATGACTTTAGGTCATGACTAGCAAATAATGTCCTAGTCAAACTACTACTATGCCAGAAAAACCTATTTCACCTCCTCAACCGAAGGTGCGGGCCGCAAACGCTTCATCAATTGCTCGTGATCAGCATTCTGATACTCAGCCATGCCTAGATTAGCTGTAGGAGTGATGGGGCGCTTCATGATTGAAACTGTTCAAAATATCAAAATAAGTAAACCAAAACTTCATGCCAAGAGTCATATTCATATAATTTTCTTTTATAGTAATTCAGGAAAAAGATTAGTGAGCAGAAAGATAAATCTATTTTCTCATCTTTATTAGCTGACACATACTGAGCTCAACTAGAATGTATAATTGTTTACCTTGATTAGGTGGTCCAGGTAATGATGATGCTGTAACAACAGCAGCTTGAACAGAAGAAGAAGCAGCTGCATTTACCATCCAGCCAGCTAATGCATTAGCATTACCTGACGCTCCTGCAGTTGGGAAGGGCTACAACCAACAAAAAATACAAATAAATAGGGGGATCACCCAAGGTCAGGTGGAATAACTGTACAAAATTAAATTTGAAGTTCTAAGATAGAAGGTTATTAGTAATAGTAATCAAGTCTGAAAGACCTATAAATGCAGGCTGGCAGAGTTCCAGGGTCTTATGTAGTCTACAATTTGTGCTTGCAACTGGAACAAGATCAAAGAAATATTTTGTGCATGAATTCTCTCAATCCTCATTAAATAAGTTAATAATTCAGTTGATATTAGTTTCACTAACAATTCAATTCTACCATAATATTATTTTCAAATCAAGGTTTTTCAAGTTGGCAGTGACAGAGTTCTATTTATCAGCATACATGTATTTGAAATGTAACCTTTTATGGATGTTAAAAGATTGTAACGATGGTCGATATATATCACTTTGACTGTTGTTTCTTAAGACAACGTACCACATGCTAAGAGAGCACTATTCTGCAACCTAATCAATTGGCCAAAGCTGAATGTTGATGAGAGAATGAGCAACAGGCAATAGACTAAGAATGAAATACCGTACCCCATGAGCTCCAATCGAGGTGTAAGCAGTTGGCTTTGCCACCGCAGCTCCGGGAAGGTTGACAGGAGTAGGTGCAAGAGCCCCATTTGGAGGATTGCATGTATGGTCAACAAACAAGGTTTTAATGTCCGGATTAGGCCTGGGATTCTTACAGAGCTGGTGTTGCCAATTTAGACTGCAATGAGGAATGAACAGATTCAGCACACTTCACAGGTCATAATTTCAATAAGTAGAATGATAACTCTCCTATCTGAAACGACACCAAGAGATGTACATGAAAGAAATAGAAAAAATCTAAAGATAATGAAACAAAAGGCGCATTCCTGTAAAAAGAGAACCACTGGAATACCTCTGATTTATAAGGGTTCTCAATCTGGAAGATTTCAAAGTAGGAAAAACAAGCTTTTCGCGGAAAAGAGGATTTGCCTCAATCAATTTCTTCAGTTCTATCAACATTATGCTGCGAGCTGTTTTAGTGTCACCATATTTTGAAAGTTGCTCGTTTTCCCTGCGCCACCAATAAGCACAAATTATAAGAATTGATCATTTTGGTCAGTATTGCAAGAAACATGAATCTTGCATAAAGTGAAACTTCAATTATATCATAACATATTATGTAGTAAAACTGAACCAGAAAAAACTATCAAATACTATTTAATCTTCGATCATCATCCTTTACCAATCACTCGCTAACTCGACCATTCAAAACTGAAACTACATTACTGCTAAATTCAGGTCAGAGATACTTCCCAATCTCTCAGTATTAAGTGACCTTGAAATATTTGCATGGCAACAACAGATTTATCACAATAAAGGTGATGACAATTATAAGAATCTTCAACAGCTTCTTCACAATAAAGGTGATGACAATTATAACAATTTTCTCGATTGACATATTGGTTTTATGCTATCCCTTCTCCTGGTTTGTGTATATAAAATGGAACAAATGACTTTAAACGGAGTACTGGGTGGATTTCAATTTTGAGCGACACATGAACACTGAACCAGATATAACAGGCTAGCTTCCCGAATTTTGGAGACAGGGGCCTTCAATCTTACATAAATATACAAAATTAATGGGTTTATAAGGACATAAAAAAGTGAAGATAGAGAAGGAATGGATAAGAAAGTGGGCCTTTCAATTTTCTGGAAAGTTCTTAGCAGTCTCACCCAAAACTCCGAAAGTACTGAAGGCTTTTTTTTTTCTTTTTCTTTTTTTAATCTGGAGTCTTTATGAAGTACACATCGAGAAAGTTCATAATCAGAAAATATCTGTAAGTTCCTTGTAGAGAGAGCTATTTAATAACAAGAAGTCTTTCCGTGTATACACATCACAATCAGCATGCAATAACAGCATAGCATCATGAGAAGTAACATTGTCAATTCAACTAAGCATACAGCATCCCACGTACAAGAATGGAGGTGTACTACCTGAAGTTACCAAGTGTCAGTAGCTGAGTAATTTCCTTGTATAGATCTTCATTAAAGGTTGAGAATACTTTCAAGTCGTTAACCAAAATCTCAACAGCTTTTGCCTTATCTTGCCTGATGATATAGTGGGAAAAGGAAAGAATAAGAAAACATAGTGTGAATAATTGGAAGACTTATAGAAGAAACAGGTACTAAAAGCTTCCATCAAGCTTAAATTTCCAGCTTACCCATCAAGAGCTTCAAGATACTTCTGCTTTCTTATTTCAAAAAATATCTTCATGGAGTATCTATTGTCATCGACCTTTGTAAAACCAGACAAGTATCTCTCAACTTCATCCCATTCACCAGCATGTACTTTCTCCTCGAAATATTTCATGTTGAAGTAAAAGCCCGATTCTTGCTCGAGCCTACAATAGAGAAACAGGTATGACATTAGCGATGCAAATCATTTTACTAGAGCAGAACAAAGCATGATTACATTTCATTAAAGTCTAACGAAAAGAATTGGTCTCAAGTGCTTGTTAAGAAGCAATGTTGGAGCTGAGACTCTCTGAAGAAAAATGCCTTGACCTCTTCATGCAGATCCCATTCACTTAACCTTGATGCAATATATGCAATGCAATAGTCCAGTTACTAAACAAACTTTACATGTAGCGCTTCCGGAAAATTAAAAGTTCTATACTGAAATAACACTCCCGCTGCTAGAATTTATAAGAAAATAATACGAAAACAATAATCGACATGTTGTGCTTCCGGAAATTTAAAAGTTTTACACTTAAAACACTCCTGCTGCTGAAATTTATAAGATAACAGTACGAAAATGACAACTGATATCGCACGACAATTGATACCCGCTCACCACACGACAATTGATACTTTCTCATTGCACGACGATTGATACTTCTCATCACACGACTATTGATACCCGCTCATCACACGACAATTGATACTTTCTCATTACACAACAACTGATACCCGCTCATCGTACGACTATTGATAATCATCACACGACAATTGATACCCGCTCATCACACGACAATTGATACCCGCTCATCACACGACAACTGATACTCTCTCATCGCACAAAATGATCCGCGAATAAAGCCGAAAACCAGTTACTCATAAATGTGCGGCAGTCCTCCCCCAAGACCTCCTCTTGGGATGACATCATATCAGTTGAATGCGACCTTTAGCTAAAATCTTAAACTTATCCATTAGCCGAACAAGTGACATACATTTTTAAAACTCATCATCTCAAACCACAAAATAAAAACGAAGTTTAAACCCACAAGTCACCACTAACACGATAAATCTCATCTCGAATTCTCCAAACTCTGCATAAATCTCGGTTTCTTCGCCAAACTAACAAAACACCTCAAATTAATCCAATTCCGTCCTCAAATTAAACCAACCGACAAAAACCACAACAATATCTCCAGAAATAGAGAAACAGAGCCAATTAACGAAATAACACCAACACCAAACCTGCTCAGCAGCAGAACAGCAAAAGACCAAAAACAGCTAAGAATTTAAACACATGCAACAAAAATGCATAAAAACGTACTTGTGCACAGACTCCTTAAACTTCTCCTCATCGAGAAACTGAAGTATCAGAAAAACCAATTCTCTGCTGAGCGAGGACATTTCCGAGCCAGATTTCCTAAAATCCGGTCAAAAATCAACAGATCCAAACCCTACCGCACAAATCCAGGCAACAATTTCCTCCGCTAGGGTTTCCAGATAACGAGAGGCAAAAAAGCTGCAAGGACGAGAGAAGGAAAAAGGCAGAAAATATAGAGAGAGAAAGGAGAAGAAGAGTGCTTTTTAAGCTTAGAAATAACAGGGGATTATATATATTTATAGAGAGAGAAACTAGGAAAGTAGAAATAGAGATGGTAATGGTGGGGAAACAACGACTTGGTCTCGCTATCCACGATGCGTTTGCCAGTAGTCCATCTATCTTTTGCCCACTGACGTATCACTGATACCCTATCTCACTTATCACCTATAAGTTGTTTCTCTTATTGATAGCTTGTTGCAGCTGGGGTGGTTAGGAAAGTGCGGACGTGAAACGAAGAACTCAAATCCAGTTGAATATTCAGCTTGGGTTACGGTTTAACTCGTGTCGTTGTCGTGGGAATTTAATAATATTCGTCTCGGGTAGCCTCTCCCCTGTCGTGATATCTCGTGAGAAGATGACGAATCGCGAGCGAAACTTTTGCTTTACTTTTGTCAGGTAGAGGAGCGTGAGAAGAGGGGAATTATTGACTGGAAAGTGTTGCTGTCGCTCACGCGCCTCTGAATCCGTGTGTCTGTTTGTACGTGGGGCCCAAAATATTAAAATGAGTTTTATGCTATTTTTAGTTTGCGTGGAATCCAGGTTTAAGGTTTATTTAAGTGGAAAAATTGTATTAGCAGGCTAATTGTATGTACTCCGAGACTAGTAAGAATTCTACTATCATGTGCTTGCCACTTTATATGGACTCCACTATAATTTTATTCAATGTCTTAAAATAAGTACACCATCCCTTCCTTCCTAGTCACACTTTGACATGATCATTTTTTAAGTCGAAAAATTGTCTTAGCAGCCTAATTGTCAAATCTAACACTTCCTCCTCCATTCTAAAACTTCTTAGCTAATTCAAAATTTCACACCGTATATTTAGTTTCACTTATAATACTAATAATAAATATATAAAGTGAAAAGTTTCAGATAAGACAAACCAAATACTACATACAAACGAAATCTATTACTATTTAATAAGAAAAGGCATATAGGTGGTTATCACACCAAAAAGTAGTTGCCTTGAAATGAGGAGAAAAAAAAACTGATTAAAAGAACCCATGGAAAGAAAACGATTAGTGGAAGAATTGAAATGCAAATGTTCATAATTATATACTAAAATTATACATATCAAATTTCAATTTTGTTTAATTTATTTTAAATTATACTAAATCGAATAAATTATAATTTGTTTTGATAAGTATTGAAAAATACAAAATTATTAAAAATACACTAGAACGGCGTGTCAAGAACATAACTTTACACGTCGAATTTCATTACAATTTATTATTCACGCGGGACGCGTGTCAGCGCTACTAGTACTTTATACGTCCACCAATATACTCTTACTTTCATTTTTACTTTATTCAAAATAAAATGTTATTACCATTTCTTTTATTCTCTAAATTTCATATTTTCATTTTTCGTTTTGACCGGTCTTAATCTCTATCTTTTACCTCTTAAATGAAATGAAACTGTATTTTTGTTTTATGCACTCTCTCCCTCTTTAGACATATCATTCATAATTTATTAATTATGGTTATTACTTTATTCACTTTATTCCATATTTTTGTCTATTTCACTTCATATTTTCTTGATACATTTGTTCATCCCATAAGAAGATCAGACTGGAACAGGGGGAGTACTTGAAACTAGATATGTACTACCTCGGTCAAGTCAACATCTTTCCACTTTATTTATTTTTGTTCAAAACAAAACGTCGCATTTCCTTTTGAAGACCTCCAGTTGGCTTTGCCCACTTCGGTTCTGTTTAATTTGCTTGAAAATATCTGAACTGAACTTATTTTAAGTATAAATTTAAACTACGCAAATCGAAATTAAACTGAATCGACATGGACTGAACTTATTTGAACGAATTCAAATTAACAAAATTAATTTAATGTGAACTAAGAAGAGCCTTACTTACTTACAAGTTACAACACATGACGAAAATAAAAAGTAATACAAAAACTCCTCTTACAATATGATACTTTAAAAGTAATAAAATATTATTTTGTTGATCAAAATTTATATAGAAAACTTGTCATCGGACAAATGTATCAAGTTATTATTGTGTATTCATTTACTTTAAAACAAATAAAAACATAAACTAACCCTTCTATATTACAATGTAATATCTAAAATGAGTCCGGGTTCAAGTCACCCGAAGGAAAATGAACTGCATCACCTTGCGCTTCAAAATAAAAACTATATAATATCTAAAAGCAATAAAATTATGTTTGATTCAACTGAATTGAATGGATCTTAACTGAACTGAACGGAGATGTGAATTTTAAATCTAGCACAAAAAATATTGTAAAATAGGAAACTTCGGGTGTTACGTAAGAAGTAGTAGATATACACTAGTGAAAATCTACTTTTCACTTTCATTTC
>JAYMSL010002702.1:0-13770 GCA_036897195.1 Plantago coronopus | reverse complement strand
GATTATCCCCGCAAGGTATTCGTGCAACCCAGGCGCTGAAATAGGGTCGAATAATCTTGTTCGGAAAGTGTTTACACGATCCGTCTAGATATCCAAGTTCTGTCACACTTTTTCTATTGTTCATATCATTGTTCTAACACCCCAGCACTAACAAGGAATGCATCATTTTGCCATTTTAGACGTCCGCTTAATAATGCACCGTTTCCAAAAAAGAAAATTAGAAAAGTTTTTCATTTACTAAAATAAAATCAGACCCATACCTCACTTGTACTATATATCAATATACTACCACTATTCAACATCACTTGTACTACTTTACTTTTCATTCACTACTCCAATATACCCCATTTGTACTACTTTAATTTTCATTTACTACTCCAATATACCCCACTTGTAATATATATCAAATGGTGCATTTTAGAGCGGACGGGGGAGTATGTATAGAACTCAATTCGGAGATCTAGGATATTAAAGTCTACAATATGAAGTAGCATGCGGCTAAAGCCTATTTTAGTAAAACACAATTAAAACCATAATATTAGCGAATACGACGACCACCACGTTTATTCTTCTTGTCAGTCCCTCGCATATTTGAAGTTGGTGTTGGCTTGGCTGAAGGCGGATCTCCGACTTGGTGCTTGGGTCTCACCATGAGGAGGAGCAGTAGTCCCAGGGTTCCGCACAACAACCTCACACGTGCTGGACAGGTAAATATGTGGGTCCAACCAAGAGTGGTGTAGGACAAGCATCAACAGGGCTCACCCATCCTGCACCAAACGAGGCACACTATGCACATGAGCAGTCGAGGTCAGTAGTGCAAGGGGAGGTATAATTTGTAGTCTGAGGAGATCATCGCGCACAGTTGCATCGGACTGTTGAGGAACGGGTGTAGGTATAGGGTAGGTCGTATGTTGCACCCCGCCATCACTTACGAGACGGACCTCGAAATTACCACCCAATTACGTGTAGGCGGCCGTTGGGGCGGATTTACATGAGCAAGCTTTATAAACTTCCATTCATAATTCACTAGTTGTTCAATAAGTTACCACTGGGATCACAAATCATCATATGTTTAACCGGGGCAACAGTAATATCCACTTCGATCAGAACCTGACATAGGATATACGAAGCTTTTTCTTCGTGCACCCGTCCATATACAAATGTTTGCCAAATAAGTTGGATATCTTGTTCAAACAAGGTGGAACTTAATCCAAACCGATACAATTCGTAATTCCTGATTATGACATTCTCCATCAGAGTAATCTAAGTAAATAGAATACAAAATATATACAAATTTCAGTTTTTGCTATATCTTCTATTACTATATGCTAATTAAAGTCATTAACGTAATTGTTACTATCAAAAAGCTAGTTTATTTTTTTTAAAAGGCAAAATTATATAACTTAAAATAGGAATATTACATTAATTGGATAAATCAATTATAGTTTGTTAATTCAAACTTTGAAGAAGAAGGCTACGGAAGGGAGTTGAGCATCAAAATTTATCCATCAATGTCTATACAAGAGAAGAGATATTATAGTTGTTGGGAAATTTTATATAAGTATGGTTATGGAAATGAGAATATTCAAGGAGTTAACAAACAGTTTATATAATAGTTTAAAAGTTCCTATGATAATTTTTTAATTTTACGTGTATAATATTATATTACCTAACTATACAAGTTACCGTATATTTTATGAATCATGCACGTGGTTTCCGCGTACCAGAGTTACTAGAAAGAAAAGAGGGTGAAAGAAGCAAATTTAGTTTACTGTGCAATATTATATATTTTAAATATTTCTCACTTTCTCAGTATTATATATAGAGATTTTTTTCAACACTGCTACACATACAGTACTTTCGAAGTTGAAGTTCATTTCAGTTTCTTGGTTGCCAAATCCCGCCCCTTTTCCTTCCTCCAATTTCCCTACTTCTTCACGAATTGGGAAAATTCTTACGGTACAAATTCAAGAATCCAAGAATTACTGCAATGGAGGATTCAATGGATGATTCAATGGAGTCAATGGGGGGTTTTCTGAAGAAGAGACCTCCAAGTCCAGGTGCAGACGATTCACCCAGTTCGTCGAAGAAGAGAAACCGTCAACAGCAAGTTTGGCAATCTGCCGTACCTGATTTGGTTCCTGGTGCAGAGTCTTGCCCTGATGCAATTGCCGATATTACTGAAATCTTCAAACACAGACGACAATCACCACCCGATCTCCTTCTCAAGGTCAGGAAACATCTCTTGCATCTTGGATGGGAGATTGAGTTTACAAATGACAAGCTACAGAGATTCCGCTATCGTTCGCCTGATCTGAACAGTGTCTTTTACTCAATTCCGATGGTCCTCTCGTCTCCGGATTTCGCTAAAAAGGACAAAAATGATGCGAGGATTGTCAAGAGAAGAGCTCGACAAGAGGAATCGCCTGCTGCTAGTAGTGATGATTGTTCATTTGCGTCAGATGATCCGGATTATTCGGTGAGTAAGAGTAGTAGCAAAGGTGCGGCGATTGTTAAGAGAAGAGTTCGAGCACAGGAATCGCCTGCTGCTAGTAGTGATGATTGTCCATCTGTGCCAGATGATCCGGATTATTCAATGAGTAAGAGTAGTAGCAAACGTGTGGGGATTGTCAAGAGAAGAAGAGTTCTAGCACAGGAATCGCCTGCTGCTAGTAGTGATGATTGTCCATCTGTGCCAGATGATCCGGATTATTCAGTGAGTAAGAGTAGTAGCAAACATGTGGGGATTGTCAAGAGAAGAAGAGTTCTAGCACAGGAATCGCCTGCTGCTAGTAAGAATGAGGGGATTGAATGTAGTTGCTGTCAAACGCTTAGTAACTTCGAAGCGCATGCTGGTAGCACGAATCATAGGCCATGTCAGTTCCCGTTGTTGGAGGATGGCAGGTCTCTAGCCAACTGCCAGTCGCAAATGACTCAGCAAAAGTCCACCGGTGGATGTTCCTCAAGGTCGGAAAATGTAGTAGTCCATGATCATCAGGAGAAGGGTAGAGGTCGACTGAGGTTCAAAATTCTAGGCCCTCATGACAAGGTATGTTCAGTTTGTTGTGAGGATGTGGGCAGTTTGATCCGGTGTGATCTATGTCCATCAAGTTTTCATGCACACTGTGTTGGCAAAGACGTAATCCCTTCAGGTGATTACTTCTGTCCCTCGTGCATTTGTATCAAATGTGGACGTGAATTGGGTAAGAAAGGGAGTAAGCAATCCACTGCAGTTCAAGCCTGTGCTCAGTGTGAACGACGATTTCATGTTGGATGCATCCAAGATACTAGTAATAGTAGCATTGAAGGAAATTGGTTCTGCTGTGATACGTGCAAGAAGGTGTTTACTGGTCTGCGCAACAGAGTAGGTAAAGCAGTTCCTGTGGGGAGTACTGCAAACTTGACCTGGAATCTGTTGAGGTGCGATGATGACTCGGATGATAACAGCAAGCTTGATGTCGCTGTTAGAGTCATGCATGAATTCTTCTATCCTTTGATAGATCCTTACAAGGATGAGTGTATCATGAAAGATATTATTTTCAGTAAAAAGTCGAAGCTTAACCGGTTGAACTTTGGAGGATTTTATACAGTAGTTTTGGAGGATCAAAATGAGATGATTTCCGCAGCTATAGTGAGGGTATTTGGCAACAAAGTAGCAGAAGTTCCTCTGGTTGCAACACGGTTGAAGTATAATTGGCTTGAGATGTGCCGGGTTCTGATGGATGAGCTGGAGAAGATGCTGAAGGAGCTGGGAGTTGTGAGGCTTGTGTTGCCTGAGGTTCCTTTAATGGTCGACACTTGGAAAAATGAATTTGGGTTCTCTGAGATGAGTGAACGAGATAGATTGAACTTTCTTGACTACACATTCTTAGGATTTGTTGAAACTGTTGTTTGTGAGAAATTGTTATAGTCTTGTGTTTGGTGCCAATCAATTGTAAAGAGATACAAACAAGTCTTGAAGATTAGTACTGAATACTTTTTTGTAAACTGAAACTGTTTTCCCCAATTTATCGCAGAATGAAACTTTCATCTTTGAGTTTTGAAAGATTCATCAGCAACAGGTCAAATATAACATTTTCTGGTTATATCAGAAAGATGAAAATCTCATGATTTGGGACAGAATTTGGGGAAAAGAAAGGTTGTCTTTGGTTTTATTCTCTTCTCATATCATCATGACACAGTACAATCATGTTTCAAATGACACGGTTGAGACGCGAAATGTAGCCTGAACCTCAGAATAATTATGATACCTTAAACTAAGCAGACCAGATTACATAAATTATATTATGATAGTACTGTAAACAATTCGAGGTAGAAATTTTCATATAAAGGCAAGAGGCATATAGCTAGCCAAGCACAATTTACACGACTAACAAGTTGTAAGCAGTACAACAGCTGCATTATCGACCCTCAAGTAGTGTAATGGACATTTCATTCGTTGAGCATGCTGGATTTGAGCTAACTGGAGTTTCATCGTTTCTTATATTGTTTCCTGTGAAAAAACCAGGCTGTTTAGCTTGAGGTAGGACACCTTTGTTTGCTAGCATCCAAACTACAGAAGACATGTTTGGCCTATCTTCTGGGCATTGCTGGACACATAATAGACCAACTTGAACTGATCGGGTCACCTCTGCTATATTGTGCGAACTTCCAAGACCAGGATCAACAAGTTCCAACGACCTTCCTTCTCTGTATAGTATCCAAGCCTGTTTGAAATGAATTGATTTCTCAGGACCATTTATGATAAAAACGACTACATTCAGACAAGCTGCAATTGAACTTGATCAACGTTCAGCACTTACGTGTCCAAGAAGGTTGAGATATTGGTCCATGTGAGTAAATGATCCTCTGTTTCTTTTACCGGTGACAATTTCAAGCACTAGAACACCGAAGCTGAATACATCTGATTTCACCGAGAACAAGCCATCGCCTGCATATTCTGGGGCCATATAGCCACTGCACCAAAACACTCAACCATTAACAAACTGTTGTGTCAGGAATTCTGAGTAGTCTGTTTGCACGTAAATTAAAGATTTAAAGATCTTACTATGTTCCTACAACTCGGTGTGTGTTCGCTCCAGTCTCGTCCCTCCAAAGGATCTAGCAAGTCCAAAATCTGATATCTTTGGATTCATATCAGTATCTAATAGAACATTGCTCGCTTTGAGGTCTCTGTGAATAATTCTGAGACTGGAATCCTGGTGAAGGTACAGGAGTCCCCGGGCGATACCGTTAATGATGTGCATGCGTTTAGGCCAATCAAGTAGTGAACTTTTGGCTTCATCTGCAATTTAAATCGGAAATGTAAAATTTTACTCATAATTTTGATACAGGTTTATCTCGGCAAACAAAATCCAAATAACACAGATGCATAAATCATACTTAAGGGTCAAATTTACCAATGGGATCCCATCCTATCAGGATTTATGTGAATCCGTTCACTGAGGATCCTCTCTACTAAAACATACCACAATACAATTCTGATCAAAACTATCAGAAGAGTGTACTGACTACTGTTCACCCTTGACAGCCCTGTTTTCCCTAGAAACATCGAGTCAGCAGATGAGTAATGCTTACCGAATAAAATAGAATCAAGACTTTTGTTGCACATGTACTCATACACCAAAATATTCTCTTCTCCTTCAGTGCAACATCCCAGCAACTTGACTAGGTTCCGGTGCTGAAGTTTAGCGATACATATGACTTCATTCATGAACTCATCTACTCCTTGATATGATGTTTTCGATAACCGTTTCACCGCAATCTCCTGTCCATCTCTAAGTATACCCTAGCATCAGTTTTGAACTATTAGGTATGAATTCACGCAACTCCTTAACCGAATATAATACCAATGCAAATTTATCAAAGGTTCATCTTTCATGCGTTTTCTGAGTGTACCTAGCTTCAATAATCCTCTTTTGATTGCTGATGATGAATTCCTTTGCAATATGACACAAATGAGCGAATATGTATCGAACTATCTTATTCTCATCATAATAATTTTTCTCCTAGGGGGATTGAAAATTACAGTTCCTTTATATAAACATCTTATATCATATTCTACCATGCATGGAAATAATTTCCTATAGCCCTCTAGGTGCTATGATTACTTGAAGTGCTAATGCATCAGAAATTTTACATATTTCTTGGTCAGTTATATATACTCGAAACCATAAAATAATATGTTCTGTATATATTTACCTTATAAACAGGTCCGAATCCACCTTGTCCAAGCTTATGGTCGATCGAAAAATCATCTGTAGCTTTAGCTATGGTGTGTAATTCAAACAATGGTAGCTCCAGGTCCTGGTTATGTCTTGCATCACTACGATTGGCTACTAAATATCCTAGTTGTTGTCCACCAGAAATATAAATATACTATGTTCAGACAATCACAGAGTTCGGCCAAGGCATTCATATACATATAACCAAATAGCTGAGCTTGCTAACCTGTTTCTCTTCGCTGACCCTTAGTCTTCCTTCTCCAAGCACACAACATCAAGCCCACTCCTGTTAGAACTAATCCCGCTATTGTTGACATACTAGCTATAACAATTATTGATGGTTTTGTATCTGCAAAAGTGAATACGATACATAAATCATTGACAGAATGAAAGACACATCTGTCACTGATTAGAATTCAATCATAACTCTTACCAGAGTTGGAAGAGCCCATCCTTACATACACGACTTGTTCCTGTCCTTCTGCAGATTGAGCTGTTATTTCTGGCAGTAGATATCGTAGGTCTACAAGCTGGTTGTACCAAATTAAGCAACCACTTCCCCCATTTCTTATATCAAGATTCGCATAGGCCATACAAGAGCAATCCATTGAGCATAACCTCTTACATTCTTCCAGCGTTATACTCTCGTTAAACCAAGAATCTCGTGTATCTGGCAATTTAATACCAGAGTATATCAAAAATCTATCTCCCTTCCCACAATCAAACTGGTCCTTGCGAACACACCCATAAGACCAATCTCGACGAATCCAACTATTCGGGCGTATCGGGACGAAGCCTCCCAGACATCCACACATTGAAGTGCGTAATATATCACAACTGCTATACTCTCCACATACTCCATAAAGATCACATTGATCAGTTGGTGAACGCTGATAAATAGTCCAAATATTAGTTCTGTCATTCCATATCGAAAGAGCTAAAGAGCCATCCCAATTCAATGTAAGCCTTGAGATCATTGTGCTGTTGAGAAGCAAGTAATGATAGTAGACTTCAGTTTCGCTTATAACTACGTTGTGCTGATAGAAAAACTGACTCCTCAAGTATGGTTGACCACTAAATCCAATACCATTCCAAGCTCCGGTTCTGTAGCTGACAGCTCCATCAACTCTTACTATGTTTTGTGGATAACCAGTTGGATCACAATGATAGGAATAATTTCCTTGTGCTGGATCTTCACTGCCCTTCCAAGATGAGAGATAGACCTCCTGATTAGTAACATAGTTCCAACCGAGTTTCATCCCAGGTAAAAGTGTGTCAGTTGGATGGTTGAAGCTCTGCCAGTGTAAATTGTCTTCATTACCATCATTTGCATCTTTCACCACGAGATTTCCCGAGTCAAGTAACCGTGCAACCGGGTTCAGCATAATCCGAGTGTGGGAAGCATTAGTAGACCAAATTTCTGCTCCAGCTTCATCTTCAAGAACTAGGACTCCCGGCTGCATCAACTTCAACAAGCCAGATGTATTGGTGAGTGGATTTTCTGGATTGGCAACCCATAACACTGTCCTAACAGATACTTTCTTATACCATATCCCCACATACCGGTTTGTTGAATTTCCAGGACTGAAAAAGCCCAATTCAAACCTCCCACCAGATGAAATCATTGTTTCGTTTTCTGTCAGCACTTGATTCAAGTTTATGGTGTCCGTTGCGTTGGACACTATATGAAAAGTAAACAAGGACATTGCCGAAAGTAGTAAAACGATATGGTGGACACTGATCATGGTGGAAATTCTCTAGTTAGTTTATCTAAGGAGCTATAAACCATACAGAGTTAACATGCTTACAAACTGATTAATTTGAAAAATAATCCATGAATTCATAATAAGGTCATCAAGTCAAATTAAAGTAAACCAATAAGGCCAAGAGAAAAGTCCAAGAAGGAGAAGCTGCAGCTACCTGGATGGTTACCTGGTTTGACCAAGAATTGTATGCCCAATTATACATGAAGCAGATTATATATGATACACAATGATTTGCTGTAAAAAAGCACCAGTGATACAGCGTAATTCAATTTGTGTGGACCGAACTGCATGACACAATATTCAAGAATACCGAAGACTTGGGATTTTGAAATCGTAGACTAGATTCAGTATCAATAACAAAAATACAGATTCAGTGACTTTTTTTATGTATCCAGGACATGGGGTAAGTTATAGTTAACTTCCTCTGCGTTCTCTTCTGGCTAATACTTTCATGAACTAGCAGATTCAAAGAGGTGGGGCAAATGACGACGACTGGGCAAATGACCGATTCATCAACACAATAATACGCAAACTTGTTTCTCAGTTTGATTGAATTAAGTAAGCTGGGCATATAAGACTGGGCAAATGACCGATTCAACACAATAATAGGCAAACTTGTTTCTCAGTTTTGATTGATTTAAGTAAGCTGGGCATATAATTAAGACTGGACACACCTTAAGTAATATCAGTTTGAAAGTTATCTCAATCTTTATGATGTTGGTTTTTGGACACTCGAGATTAATCTTGTGTGATGTTTTTTAATATAAAATGGATTTAGGATTTTTTTTTTTTTTTTTTTTTGAAAATTTCACGCCCAAACTGTCCTTAAGAGAAAAATCCCCAATTTGGGGAGAACCCTAAAATGTGAAATAAACAAAATTGTGGAATTTCTCGACTACTTTCATGAAAATTGCATCTCTACTATATACTCCAGAAGTTTGATTGAGTCCTCAATGAGAAATCCTTTTTTCTTCTGCCAGCGACATATTCGAGCACTAGTGCACTACTATTCTGGGATATATAGCTGCATCAAAACACAGATATATATGAATTACACAGCAAGTTCACTTCTGCATACATAATGTATATAATGTTCAAGTGTTCAACAATTCGGCTTCTGCATAAAGAATGGATACAACTAATTCACTAAAATGTAACAGTTCAAGGGGTAATGGGCAGAGTTTATGCAGTCCGGACAGGATTCATGTAAATCCGTTCATTCAGGATCCTCTCAACTATCTTCAGGTCTTGATCATATTGGAATCTATTGGTTACACTTGCAAAGCTAGTCAGTGTATACAATCTGGAACAATTTGGTGACAATGAGGACTCATATATATCAATTTGCTGTGGGTTTTGTCTTTCAGGGGATGCCTCAGATAATTCGATAACCAAACCAACGGATTAACTAATGCAGTACAGGATCAATCATACCATGATATGAGAGTTAGATATACAAAAATACTGAAGAAGGGCTACATCTAGCTATTTCAGGTGTAAACAGAACCAAACAATGTGTTTTCATTGCAGAAGGCTATAGCATGTCAGGGGCTGGGGTTTATATCCCCGATAGTTCGATATGCATGTAGTACTGTATGACAAGAATAATACAAAATCAAAACACGGAACAAACAATAAACTACTAGAAGGTAAAGAAACTCAACAGGCATTACTAACTGGAACCTTAGCTTCTATCCTGCACAGTGCTAAGTTTCTAAGTAAATCTTTAGTGCTTATGTTTTTGCATGACCTCGCAAATTCAATTCTTACAGTTCTACTCTGGAGATAGGACTTTAGTTTCTTGTCTACGAACATACAAAAACTGTAGGGTTCTTGTGAAAGCATTCAATTCAATGTTATAATAAGAAAGTTTTATATGCGAATTAATCGTATCTTTGAAATCCTTGAGCAACTTGTCTTTGTAACCAACCTTTTTAATGGAAAAATGGTTGGGACGAAACATTAATTTTTGTAATCAAAATCTTTTGCATTTGTATAAAACCCTGATCTCCTAAACAATCTCTTGGTCGTAACTTTAATGTTTGCATATCTTCTCTGTATCTTGATAATACCGTCTCCCAGGAGACTCAGCTAAGTTTCTAAAATTCTCCAGCAAGTTATACCAGCTGCATAGTTATCAAAACACAAGCATCTTGTGTTTGTCAGTGTTAGTCTATTGGTTAAAAACAATATACCAGGCGCCAATGTGATCTGAGTTGTAAGTACTAGTTTAGTTCGGACATACCAATGAATAATCATATAGTAGTACAGTATTCACTACTGTCCTATTCTTTCGACTACATAGCATCAAGTTAACTAAAATCATTGTCATTTGTTCTTACCTTTTGTCTTTTCACTACTCACTTTTGTGTATAAATAGCTGCAACATTTCTCAGTTTTTTATCAACAAGTCACACACAGACTCTCTATACATTTAACATCCAAAAGTAGAATCAAACAGAAAATAAAATGTCTAACTCTGTTTGGGTGCTTCTTACAATGCTAATTGCATCCGTGAGCCTTGCATCAATTGCATATGCAGATGATGGAACTGTTACTTTCTACTCTGAACCTTACACTCGTAAGTTCTATACTGATCGGTCTGTTAACTTTTATCGCTATATGCATGGAAAGATGCGCACAGTTTAAAATGCTAGCTCTAGCGTTAACTTTATTATGTTACAGCCTCAGCATGCAACGGCAATCAGAACGATGGTGTAATGATTGCGGCAGCTGGTGATGCAATGTGGAATAACAGTGCTGCATGTGGCCAAATTTACTGGCTAATTTGTACTGGGCCGAAAAATGGTGGTAATCCGCAACCTTGTACTGGACAAACTGTCGTGGTAAAAGTAGTGGATAGCTGTATAGGTTGTCAAGGAACCATGGCTTTGTCTCAAGAGGCATTTGCTATTATTGCTAAACCTGATGCTGGAGTTATTGAAGTCGATTATAAACTGTAAGTCAAAACATAACTATTGTATCTACGACTAGACGCTTGAAGTATCTATACATAGTCAGATTTCAGAAACATCACTCAAGCCATTAATTTGCTTACAGCAGGTTTTTCTTCTACTTTTCTCAGCGTCTTACACTTCTGTATATTGACTTATAATTACTTCCCTTTTTGCAGGCTGTGAAGAAAAAATGTATTAAGCAAGAAGACTGGATCGACTGCTATATAATTGTGTTCAGATTGCATTGTTTGAGAAATTTGTCATTCTACATTACATTTTCTATGCGTAGTTTAGTCATGATCATCATCAGCAGAAGTCTTTCAATTTCTATTTGATGGAGGAATCAATAAATATTTTTGTGTTGTCCAGTTACTTAATTTTGGCTTACAGGATATATGAAAAGAAATGATAGAATTATACACAAATAAGGAATCAGTTAATTTGCGGATTGATTGAATCATAACCAAGTTGATTAGTAAGAAAAAGGCCAACTTTCACAGCTAACAGTTCTGCAGTATTATTGATAGTAATCCCAATAAAAGCTGCAGCTGCTCTTATGAAAGTAAGTACCCTGCTTATTCCTTAAAATGCAACCTAAACCAGAGACTCCAGAATCTCTAGAAGAACTATCAGTATTAATGGTGATCTGATGAGCAGGACTAGGAGACAACTTAAACCTCAAGGTTACTCAGGGTCTCTTATCTCATAGTTCACCACCTGATGCTCCTTAGAGTTCTGTGGATTGAGGCATCAACCTCTTCATGTCTAAAATCAACATTTTGCATGCATGTAGAACTAATTCCTAGACTGACAGATGATCCAACTAAAGATGGCAACTCTGACTTTAAGCTCCTTTAATCTTTCTTTTACAAGGTAGAGTTCCAACAAAGTTGTAGTCTTGTAGTTAGTTTGGTCATAGCAAACAGATTAATTCTACTCCAGCGGTCGCCCCTGCCCGCCCCTCTGTCTCCGTCCGGACTCCACTGAAAAGCTCTGCAAATAAACACCAAATAATATATGTTTAATTTATGAGTCATACCAAATATAGGAAGTATATCTGAAGTAGGTACTCTACCTGTAGCCCTTGCCATAAAAAAAGTTTTAATTCAATGGAATACTTTCATTTAAAATCTTTCACTATGTAATATATGTTTAAATAATAGTTATACCAATATAATAGTTATATATATATATACCAATAAGAAATGAGTCTCATTAATATTATGATCCATTGAACCTGAGAGAATTTCTCCCTAATATTTATGTTACTAAAAAGAATATGTATTCACAATGAATTTAATATATTTCACATTTATTATTAGAATTTTTAAATAAATATTTATTATTAATTAGTCATTTTATATTTAACACATATTCATAAAAATTTCTGATTCCACTTCTGGTAATATCTTATTTAAAGGGTAAAGTTACAGGTAATACTTATATGTCTATTGAACTTAGGAGCCATTCTCTAACCTTTAATAAGGCTAATTATGAGTTATTAGCTTTTATAACATGTTGTAATCTTTCATTCTATAGTATTTTTATAATACAGGGTCGTCAACATTATATCTTGCTGACACGGGATTAAAGGGAGATTATAATCTTTCAAAAATTGGAGATATATGAATCTATAGAGAAAGATTAGAAAATCTTCCATATTTTAATCCTCTAAATTTCCATGTGTGAAAAACTATTCTAAATTTCTTATCATATATGACATACTACTTTAATTTCCCTATACTTTACTACCAAACATGTGTCTTCCAAATTCAATCTTTCGAATTACTCATTCCGTAATTAATATTCTCTAATTTCATTTATGCAAGTGAACAGATTCTAGTGTTAGTCAATGTAGCTACTTTTGTTTTAATGAAGTCCAAAAGGTTAGTTGTGGACTCCAGAGCCTCGCTCCAATATTGATTTAACACTAATTCTCGAAAAAAAAATCGGATTTTCTTGATACTTAGGAAATTGTGGAGGTCAGACAGGTATTTTTGTTTGCCGGCTTGGTCAGTTTGGTTTTCTCGATGAACCAACATGGTTGAACCGGGTGACCGGTTCAACCGACTACCTATGTTTTTCATGTTTGTTTTAGTGGATGATCTACGGTGTTTTTATTAAGTAACTGAGAGTTTTAGTGTCTGGATTTTTTTATGATTGGTGTTTTTAGTGTCATGATGTTTTAATGCTTGGTGTTTTTCGTGTTTTAATGTTTGGTGATTTTAGTGTGTCTGGACTTTTTAATGCATGTAAAATTGCATTTTCCTAATAATTAGGAATGTACATTTTCAGGATATCAACTCTTGATTAGTTGATTTAGGCTATGTTATCTTCAACTGAGAAGTTCTAAACAGAACTGAACTGAAGTATAAACTTATATTGACCAAAACTGAACTCAACTAAACTAAATGGAACTGAATTGAAGTATAAATTTAAATTAACCAAACCTGAATTAAATTGGACTGAACTGAACTGGACTGAACTAAACTGAATGACCTGAACAAAACAACTTACCCTTAATTAATAATATAGTTCACATCCATATTGACACTAATTGAATACAAACTATATACGAAAAAATGGTAAAATAGGAGGTTGCAAGCAGCGACTTAGGCGAGACATCATCTATTATATCAAATAATTTCTTTGTTTGTCCCGATGTACCGTGGCCTACTAATGACCTACATCTTATTGCATGAATTTACTAATGAGAAACAATTCGGAAAAACCACCTACTTTGATCTTTTATTAAAAGACCACAATTTATAATATAAACCTTTAAAACTGAAAAAAAAAACCAAACAAAAAAAAAAAATCTCG